>JAULKM010122752.1:0-20707 GCA_032355605.1 Rubia tinctorum | reverse complement strand
ATTCCGCAAGTGAGGTTGACTAGTGATAATTTTTGTTACATGGTTGGTAGACTTGGTAATGGCATCATTTGCTTGTTTCAAGGGGGGGGGGCATTTCCTGAGGGTATCCAAGTCTGAGTGGGAGCAAGGTTTGAGTTAAGCTTCCTGCAATTATCATGGTTGTGACCAATCTTAGCACAATGCTTATAGTATAAGAGGATATCTTCATAATCCACGGAGAATTTCTTATTGGAAGAGATCCGAGCCTAATGTGTGTTTAATTGTTTTTAACAAGTCAATTTCAACACAAATTTTAATGACAGAAGGCCTAGTTAGAGTTTCAGTGGCTGCATCCATTTTGATAAAAGAACCTAGGGTATTGCCAATAGCAACAATTGCAGCTGAGTTATAGTACTAAAGGGGAGGGTTGCGTATGGTTAACCAGACCGGAACAATGGAAGATTCTGTATTTGGGACTTCAGGATTTTCATGATCGAGTCGTTGAAGCTCCCGACTCCCTTAAGCCAACATTGCTGTAAATCAGTTGCATCTTCAAAACAGATTAGCACGTGCTTGTAATCGAGAGATCCCAATTGGTATCTTCCTTTGAAGCCTGCCGTATTGAAGGAGGTCTCCAAATGCTCCGTGGTGGGTTTGCCCTTCAGGTATTTTCTGATTAGAGCATTTGAGTAGTGCACCGATAGGGTATCGATATCATGATCGAAGTATAGGCAAGAGGCATCACCAAGGTGTTGTGTTTTGGGGATAATCTCAGGGTTGCTGGGCAGGGCAGTGTGCCGAGGTTGGTTTTTGGTTTTCATAGCTACTAAGAATGTTTTAGTGCTTCCAGGTGGATGATCGCCCATGGTTGCCGGTGAGAATTCAGGCTGAAACTAGCCGTTAGCGTGAACAGAAGACAGGGGTGATTTCAGAAGGGAGAAGAAAGAAGAGAGAGAATGGACAAGATTAATGCAATTTGTTGAAACTACTCTATAGAAAGAGAATGAAAAAAAGGTTAAAAGAAAACGAGGGAGGTAATTTTGAAGTGTAGGTGAAAATTTAGAAATAGAATATTTAATTAAACAGAATAATTTGATAATTTTGTTTGCATTTAATTTAAAAATGAAAATGATATTGAAATATAAAATACTATAAGATTCTACAAGCAAACATAGTATTATAAATTTGAAGTTCAAATGCAAAATAATATGTCGAGAATAACACTTGAATAAAAAATTTTAGAGTAAAATTTGGTAATAGTCCCATATAATTTTTATTAATAACATAATTAAATAATTCTTTGCACAAAACTAAATATGCAAGCTATTATTTATAACATATAGGATGAAAATCACATGAGTGTTATATTTCTATTGTTTGTAACGTGAAACATATATATTTTAAATAATATGGGAAATAATTTAAAACTAAAGATTAAATGTATTTTCTTAAATTTAATTAAATAGAATAATTTGAAAATATTTTTTGGATTAAATTGAAAAATAAAAATAATATTGAAATATATAATATTATAAAAATATATAAGCAAACATAAAATAAAGTTTAAATTTAAAATAATAATATGAAAATAACAATGGAATAAAATATTTTTAGAGTAAAATTTGAAAGGAGAACTGAAAATTATGTAAGGAAATTGGAAAGGAGAACCGAAATTGGGAGGAAAGCATAACCGAAAATGGGAGGAAAATGAGAACCGAAGAGAAATGAAAATCATAAGGAGAGAATTGGGGAAAGAAGGGAGGAGAACCGGGAAAGGAGAGGAGAACCGGAAAGGGGAAGAGGAGAACCAAACCGGGGAAGTGGAAGGAGAAGCGGGGAAGGAGAACCGAACAGGGGAAGGGGAAGGAGAACCGTGGAAGGAGAGGAGAATCGGAAAAGGGGAAGGAGAACCGGGGAAGGAGAGGAGAATCGAAAAAGGGGAAGGAGAACCGGGGAAGGAGAGGAGATCCAGAAAAGGGGAAGGAAAACCGGGAAAGGAGAACACCACCTCCGGCGAACATCACCACCACCGGCGGCCACCTCCCGCTACCACCTACCGAAGGTCACCGCCACTTCCCCCGCCCTCGCCTGCGGCCACCGCCACCTCCATCCACCGCCCATCGACCACCGCTAACCAGCCGCCACTGACCACCACCACCGGCGGCCTCCGGCCACCACCACCGCCCGCCGTCGCCTTTGGTTGAGTAACTTAGTTTACAATAACCATCATTAAATTAATTATTATTGGTTAATTACAATTAAATCACATTAATGATTCATTTAAATATATCCAAAATACATAAAATATTTTCTTTAGTACACAACACAGGCGTGATATATCAATCCATTTTAAAATTTTTTTTGATACAATTTAGTTCGAAAATTTGATAATAATTAGTATTTTTGATTTATTTTGTACGATTTAGTTTTTCGAACATCAATTGACTTCATGAAGTACTCCCTCAGTGTATTTAACAATGACACACTAACTAAAACGGGATTTTGTTTTTGCTTGGCACCCCTGCATAAATGGCCAAAAAAGGAAAGAGACAATTTTACACATTACCATTTTATCCTCATACCTATTAACAATTTACCTTAATTAACTTCCAATTTTCAAATCTGACCCAGCCGGACCATAAACTCACCCAATTTTCTCCTTAACTTTTCCCTCCTTATTTTCGGACAGGTTTACACATTACAACCCGCATCCCTAATCCAAATGTGAATCATTTCTTTGTTAGGCCTCCATATAAAAAGCTGAATGCCAACATTTTAACCCTAATGTTATCTTTTCCTACACACCCAAATACTGTTAAGCCAAATAATGCTATCTTCTTCGAACCGATCTGTGAAGCAGTAACATTGTGAAGCCTCGCCACCGTGAAGCCTCTACGTCGTCAAGTCTCGCCGTCGTCAAGCCTCACTGCCATCAAGCCTCACCACCGCTTCCCAACACCGACCGTGTTCCGCTCCTCAACCACCCACCCCTCTCCCCACAATGATCAAATCATCACTAGCCGGTTTCGAAAGGGAAGTGTTAAATCTACCCGGTGAATCCGAACCCGCGTTCAAATTTGAGTTCCAAATTGATGACACCTACATTGATGAGACAGAATGGCCTGAATAGGACGGTCTTTCCTCCATCTCACTTGCCGGCGTCGGTCGCCTGTGGTGGCAACGCATGCTGGCATCACACACGCCGATATCCCACACGCCGGCATCACACGTGCCGACATCACATGCGGTGGCATCACACGCGGCGGCATCACACACGTTGGCATCCTCCTCTCCCTTTGTACGGGTTACAGCATTGGGGAAATAACCGAATTCAGAAGTTTCTCACATGAGGTGGGCCAGGTCTGGGTGTCGGGATTTAATTGATGCTGAGAGGTGGCCCTGCATCGCCGACACGTACGAATCCGGCGAGGAGGTAGAATTTGACCTTATCAACGATTTCATTTGGGATTCCACAGCCGGAGAGAGAGAATTAGTATAACGTGTCAGAATTATCAAAGTTTGTCTACGAGCTGAACGGGGTGACAATCAACTTGTCAGAAGTGAAGTTTTCTGTTGGCTTTATACATTTGAAAATATGATTACAGTATAGCTCCCTAATATACATTTCATTTTTAGATATAATTTATAATTGCAATTTACTCCCGTGCCATGACTTTCTCGTGCTGCTAATTAACGACACTTCATCGAATTAGTATTCACCCTTAAATGGGCTGTTTACATTTTGTATGTACCCTGATTTCTGTGACCCTGATGGTCTTTGTATGTGAGTGATTCATGTAGAGCATGGTACTTGTTATTAAGTTGATTAGCATTTTTAAAATTCACTACTGGGATGGAAATTTTAGACTTCTCTTCTTCCTATTGGTGTTTTATGCAGACAATCAGTTATATGGCAGAGAGGAAGGTGTGAACTAGATCTTTTGGGATTATTGAGCTTTAGTTCATTGAAGTTGTCGCTTTTGTGTAATTTTTAGTTGGTCTTTTGTATTAAGTGAACCATGATCTGCTTTGAGAGAGGCTACAGTAATAGTTGATCACTTTATATTGTTGATGAATGAGGTCAAATAGATTTCTCAGTAGCTATATCATGTGAAAAATTATGTTAATTTTGGGGGCTGATTGACCATGAACAGTAAATTTTGTATATAAACTAGGACACAAAAGGTGTACTATTGCAGCTTTTATTTTTATCCACTGATTACCAATTATCCTAGAGCCAAACTAAGGGGTGTCATTGTTAAAGAAATGAAAGGAGTATCTTTTCATAATATGGTGATTATATCTATCCCACTATTTTAATTGCATTTAAAAAGTTGTTTGAAAAATAAATTTCAAGCTAGAAATTGTTTCTTGTATCTGGATACAGGGTAATTTAAAAAATATGATATTCTAATAAGAAGAAAAATTATAATTTCTGATAAAATAACAGGGAAAAAAAAAAAAAGAACGCGGAGGAGGGAGTACTATGTTGCAATATACTCACTTTGTTTCTCTTATTGACACACTTTGTACTTGTCTCTCTGTTACTGTCTTGCTTTTTTTTTTACTATTCAATAATGATTTTATTATTTTACTATCTCAAATTACATTAAAAATTTATTCTAAAAATATTGGTTATAATAAATCTATCAATATCTTGCACGATAATATTCACATCATATATTTATAAATATTAACAATCTAAATAATACTACCTCCATCCCAACAAAAATGTTACTTTTTGACTTTTAGAGGTCAAATTGAGCCAACTTTGACCATTAAATTTTATTATTATATATGCAAAACTATTATGTTATATGTTGTTGGATTCATCATAACTTTTAATTTTAAATTATTATGAAAAGAATTACACATATAAATAAAAATATTATTAATTAAAAATTAATTCAATTGACTTCCAAAAGTCAAAATGTATCATTTTTATTGGAATTGATGTAGTATTGAATTAATTAATGTAAACTAAAACATAGCATATAGAAAGGTTGAGTAATGTGATTTTTCCTCTCAATCAAAGCCAGACTTTACTAAAATTATACGATTAAGGCATGTTTTTCCCATCGAATAATAGTTGAATTTTGAACTAACTGAATGACTAAAATTAAATAAATTATATATAAGTAGGGCAAAGTCTTGAGAAATATCGTCTTTCCAAAAAATATGGAAATATGGGGTTTATTATAATAATAAAAGGTAAGATGTCTAAGTTGTAATATTAAAAATTTATTATGCAACATGTAGTAGTTATAAAGCTTATAACCCGATTCATGCAACCCGAAAATTTTATCTTCATTTCTTCTATATTAAACTTTGAACCTTGGTTTTTCAATGACTTATGGAAATACCATCTTTCAAGAGACGAACTCTATAAATAGTACAATTGAGTTAAACTATGTTAAATTTTGTTAAATTAATAAATATAAAAATTAAGTAAATTAATTATATATAATTGAGAAGAATAATTAAATGTAAAAGTGTATAGCTTAATTTTTTTGTTTAAATTAAAAGTAAAAGTATAAACACAATATTTAATTTTAGACCGCCTAATTAGTAGACTCATTTTATAATTAATATAATTAATAAATGTAATAATTTTATCATTATTTCTATATATTTCAATGATATTTTGATACTTTAAAAAAATTAAAATAAATTTTAAAATATAAATATTTCTAACACGATCCTAGAAATTATCGTAAGAAAGTATTTCAGGATCAGTCAAACCATTAAAGGATCTACTCCAGTTTTAAAACAATTATTAAGTGTAAATTAGTTGCCGTAATTAATGAATTAATAAGAAAATGTATATTAAATTTTTTTGGGGAATAATCTGTTTTCGTTAAATACGAATAAAACAATTAATAAACGATAAGTCATAAATGGTCTTTTTTGAAAATGGTATTTCCATAAATTATTGAAACACCAACATGTAAATTAGAAGAAATCAAGATAAAAATTTTGGGTTGCATTAATCGGGTCATAAACTTATAACGACTACGTGTTGCATAATAAATTTGTAATATTACAACTAACATTTTTTACTTTTCTATAATTATAATTCAACCCCATTTTTCCATGTGTCTATGGAAAGACGGGTTTTTCCAAAACTTTACCTATTAAAATTTTTTATTCAAAATTAGAATCTCTTAATGAGACGAATAAGTAATATCTCTGTTTCGTTGGATGTGACACCATAGGTTTAGGTTCTTAGATTTAGGTGAATAAAATTAGAGGATGAAATTGAATTTGGAAAGGGAAAAGTAGAATGAGTGGATGAAATTGAAAGAATATTTTCATAAAAGGAAAGTGTGTCAAATTCACAAAACAAAAAAAAAGTGTCACATCCAATGAAACGGGGTAGAATATAATGTACTTGCTTCAATCCAGATGAGTAATCCAAATATATTTTTTGCGTATGATTTCTTAATTATAATCATTTAAGTTAAGATAGAAGCCTTTTCAAACTATTTAACTTTGATTTTATTTTATAAAATACTTTCATAAAATTAAATTAAATTTATAAATATATAATATTAGAGAATACCTCTTGTTAAATCGACTAATAGTTAGATCAATCATAAAAAAATCTCATTTTTATAATTATTCACATGTTGATTTTTTTTAACACACAGTGACTTGTTCTAGACTGATTAATAGTTAGACGTGTTCATTTTTATAATTGATGAAACTTATGTAGTGATTTGGTGTTTGTTTTTATTTATACAAAAACTTGGTTGAGACGGTTTCATCCAATTTTATAGTGAGAAGGATGATTAAATACAATTATATAAAGATGATAGATGGCATGTGGTACATTATGTAATTTTTTATATTTTACTTAAACCCTTATGTCACTGTAAGTTATGGTGATATAGTCTCATTTGAGTCTTTCTCTTTTATTTATTGCAAAAAGATTCTTAAAACTTTAAAAAAAATATAAAATATATTGTAATGTATAAATAATTATTAAAATTTATTGAAACTGAGTTTTTTATGACTGATCTAACCGTTAGTCGTTCTAACAAGAGACTTTCTCCATTTTAAAAGATTTTCATAATTATAGGTATCTCATTGTAATAAATAAGAATAAATGTTATCTCCTTATTAATAATAGTAATTATAAAATTATCCATCTAATGATTAGTTAGTATAATTTTTTTTGTAATAACATTAATATGTGAATAATCTGATATCCAGTTACATATCTCCACTTTCTTTTAAAAGCAAACTTGAATATTAAGTTGACATCCAAAACTCTAGAGGGAGTGAGGATAACACGGCACCTTTTAACCAATTAATTTTGATATTTATTTAATTATTGTTGATAAAAAGATAAAAAATATTTCCAATTAAAATTGTTTAATTTGCCTTTTGAACTCAACTATATCAATAATTAATTATGAATATCTTTGTTTGTGTTTAAAAAGATTCTGAAAAATATTTATTATAGTGTATTCAACAACATATCACATTATAATTATATATATATTGATAGAATTTATTGATCGAGATTAGCTTAATTTGACTTCAAAAATAAATCTAGGTAAATTTGAATGGTAGGGAGGTGGTATTACCGACCATACTTGTTAAAAATGTATAAATTATATTTTGTCTGTATATTCTATACTAATGAATTAAAAATAGACATTTATTTTTAAAAAAATTATGTGTACTGTAATTAACTCTGCAACCTATCCATATAACCCATTACCTGAGGGGTAGATCACACAACTAGTTTACACCTAAAAATAAGACATGGAATATAAAACCACTGTTTTGATCATCGGAGTTGGTCTTGCTGGTCTTGCCACCTTTGCATGTCTAAATGTAGATGAGATCCCCAACATTGTTCTTGAGAAGGAAGATTGTTGTGCTTCCTCTGGAAGAAAAAAACCTATGATCGCATGAAACTTCACCTTTCCAAGGAATTTTGCAAGCTTCCGCACAAGCACTTCCCTCGGGATGCACCGACTTTTGTACCAAAAAATGATTTTGTTAGGTACTTGGATGATTATGCATCCAATCTCCAGGTTAACCCATTTTACTGCAGGGTTGTTCGGTGTGCCACCTTTGATGTTTCCAGTCAGAATTGGGTGGTTGTTGCATTAAACAGTTTTAGCAGCGCAGAAGAGATCTACCACGCTTCCTTTCTCGTGGTTGCCACCGGGGAAAACAGTGAGCCTTTCATCCCTCCAATTCCAGGCCTAGACAATTTTTCCGGAATCACCATACATTCCAGCCATTATCAAAATGGTGTAGGCTTTTCCATGAAAGGTGTTCTGGTTGTCGGTTCAGGAAACTCCGACATGGAGATCTCGTATGATCTGGCTAGTTGGGGGGGCTAACACTTAACTCGCTTTTGGTAGTCCGGTAATTCTGACTTAATTTATAAAATTGAGTCATAGATATTTACACTTTACCCAAAACCCTAATTTTATAATTTATGTTGTGTTAGATCTATCGATACACAATTAATTATTATTTTTGTTTTGGGATCAGTTACATATTTTGACAAAGGAAATGGTTCAGTTGGGCATGTATATGTTAAAAAATTTCTCTGTCAATGTGGTGGACAAAGTTATATTGATGCTTAGCAATTTGTGGTTTGGAAATCTTGGTAAATACGGTATCAAAATTCCAGAAAGAGAACCCTTTCTGAACAAGAATTTGACGGGACGATCTCCGATTATCGATGTCGGCACTATTTGGAAAATCAAAAAGGGAGAAATCAAGGTAAGGTGGTGCCAAAATATATTTGGATAGTAAGAATCTTGATTAGTTTGTTGGAAATCATAAAATGTTACAAAAGTTTGGGCCAGGTTTGCTTGATGACACTGTGTCACCCATTACTTTCCGTTATCTAAAGATGTGTTTGCTTTCTTCTAGATAGGTATTTCCAAGGATTAAAGAGATTCAAGGGCAAAGTGTTGAATTTGTCAATGGCATAAGGAAAGATTTTGATGCCATTGTTTTTGCTACTGGATATTGCAGCATAGCCGGGAAATGGCTAAAGGTAGATTCGCTAATTACCCGAGTCTCTTAACAAAACCTTGTTAATTCATAAACAAATGTTCTTAATTTTTTATATGATAATATATAAATATATATATATATATGTGAAAATAAATTGATCTAATAAATTTATTTTCTACTATTGATGTTAAAGGATGAAGCAATGCTATTCATTACTGTTGGTATGCCAAAAAATAAGACACCAGATCACTGGAGGATGGTTTATACTGTGCAGGGTTCTCGAGTTCAGGGTTACTCGGAATCTCCAATGATGCAGTGAAAATAGTTCAGGACATAAGTACCAATCTTAAGAGATAAATCATGCAACCGATTTCAGTATTTAATCCAGTGTATCTTAATTATAATTTCTACAATAACATAATAGGTAGATGAATAATTTGAATGTTTCGATAGGAATAATGAACGATCATGTCGACATATAATGTGGATGATTGGACATGTTCTGTAATATCTATATATACTCACTCCATTACAGAAATAACTTCCTACTTTCTTTTTTAGATTGTCTTGCAAGTAACTTTCTATTTATAATTTTTTTCGTATGTAGTCATTAAATCTACCAAATTCAACCCCATTCAACCCTAAAATTTTTGTCATTATTTACTACTTTTTTTACACTATTTATGTATGCAAAAACTTATAAAAACTGATTTTTTTACATCAAAATATATTGTCATGTCACCTTGCAAGAAAATTTAGCCAAAAACAATTACTTATGAGACAGTGGTAGTGAGGAAAAATCATATTTTTGTTTAAAATTTCAGGTTGCTGGATAGGGAAAAAAACTCTCTCTCTCAAATCCCCCTCTCTCTAAAAGTCCTCTCCCCAAAGCTACCAAACTCAAAATCCTAGTTTTTGGGGGGACTACCGCCACCACCAGATCTGGATATATGGCGCCCCCACCACCCTAGATGTAGTTTCTAGTTTTAGAGCTGAAATCCAGCGGCGAAGAGACAATAAACCAGATTGGAAGCTAGAGAAAAAGGATAGCACTCATCTTCTCGGAGTTCATTCGTCTCCCCCAAAGATAAGGCGGTGCACGGAGAAGTCGAAAAGCTTTGCACGGATTAGACAGCCCCAGATTGGCCCTCGTCCATCAAGGAGGCGCATAGCCAATGGAGGCATCGCAAGGATGCTGACGGCGGAGCACGACTGCAGGAGGCGGAGCAAGGCTGGTGGAGGTGGCACACGTCTCAACCCAGATCTGACAAAATCAAAGGCAAAATCCCGATAGTTATTTTTCTAATGTTGACCTATGGAAATGTCGTGGACCACGATTAATTATCGTAGGTCAGATCCGTACGAATAGAGGCAGTGGCAGGTTCAGATCTGTAATGGTCGAACCGGGTCATTATATTTAATTAAAATGAACCTGTGCGGGTTTTGTTCCTACTTTAGTTGGCTAACTTCTCTCTGATTTTCTTGGATATGGTATTTTAGTGACTTTGTGCAGATTCCAACTTAGTATTATTAGTATAGTGTAAGTTAGTTTATGCTAGCCGGCAAGGGCCAACTTACCAGAACTTCGACCAAAAAGCAGAGTTACGAAGCTGGCGATGTGGTTAACGACTCTTCTTGGGTCCTTTGAGGTGGAAATTGTGGTGTTCTTCTGTATTGGTGATCGGCGGAAACGTCGCAGACGACAGATATCAACTGTGGGTCAGATCCACCCAATGAGGTGGATGCGGGCTTGGTCCGACCGAACCGGGTCACCATACTAGCTGAACACATGGGTAGATTTTCCTCACTTGAGTAAGGGGTGAGGCCATTAGGTTCGGTGGTTTGGTCCTTCTGCTTATGTTTCAATGTATCGTAGATGTTTGACTTTAGTTTACTTTACATTTGTTCAATAAATCAGGGTCATGTACCCGGCCAGGTGCAACCCAGTCCCCCTCAGAGTTGCATTATTATGGTTTCAAATCTCCTAATACACCATGTTCGGTGTGGGAAGCCTCTACAAGTGTGGAGTGGTAGTGGGAGGCTCACCCCACTTTTTTGTGTGAGCCAAAAGGGAGTATCACCCCTCTGTGTGAGACACCATGAATGAATGAAGTATGATTTTTTAAAAAAGGGTTGCTAGATAGGATATTGTACTTCGTGCAGTAGAATCCAATTTACCACCAAAAATATTAAATGCAGTTTTAAATCTGGCTAATTTTTGTATATGAAACCAAATCAAATCATGTTAGTATTAAAGTCATATCAAATTAAAATAATCACTATTAAAATGGTTTAAAACAGTTTACAAGCATGTTTATTTTGATTAATTTTATTATTATTAGAATAGGTAGTTATGTCAGTTAGTTAGACCTATTACATTATTCAATTATTATAATAGGTAATGGGGTACGTTATGGACTTTATTGCCAATAAATAGTGGGCCTCCTGACAGGCGGCTTGTTCATAAGCTTATAGACAGGTCAGAGATCAATTTGCAATTAATGAAAACTAAGCAAATTCTTCTTCTCCAAATTGAAGTGTGAATCTTTCTTCTTCCCCAAACTCTCACCCTCTGAAATTTCTCCATTCTCCATTCTCAAACTTCAATATCCTTCTCAAACTTCAATCTCTCTCGTTCCCAAACTCCAATATCCATTTTCTGCAAATTTAACTTCTCCCAACTAACTAAATCCTTCTCCGATCGATTCATTTTCTCCCCAGTGAGTTCTTCAAACGACCGGTTAGTGTCCCCCAAAATTTGCGATGAGCTCTTCACCTGCAACAAGATCCACATCAACGAATGAAATTTAGTTTCAAGAGGATGAAATTTTGCCTAATAGTGCCAAAGACATGAATTTTTCGCATCTGAGTGAGTCTATGTTGCTGAATTGCATTCGATGTAAATGAAATTGTTGTCTAAATATCTGAATGTATGAATTCTGCTGTGATGAAAATGGAAAAAACATGTGGAAAAATATTCAATAAATGAAATAAATGCTGCAGAAAATTTTCGTATATACTATGCACCTGTAACCCTACAATATGTATCGTTTGTATTAAAATATGCACATGTTATAAAAACTGTGAATATGAGTTATGCAACTCTTCCAAGAGATCATGTATAAGTTAAGTTAAAATTTGACAATTTAAAATTGTCATATTAATTGTGCATTGATTATTTTACAACATATAATGTTTAAACAAAAACATGCACCTGATTTTAAAATGCCAATTCCTTTTATGGATAGAAAAGCTTTGCTAGGAGGTAGCGCCTAAGTTATCTTATGAATCGTTATTTTTGGTTAAAACATGCATATGTTAGCCTACAACTATATTTCTTATTGTATACTACAGAAAAGAGGTTACATAATTTTGTAAGTTTTTCAAAAACAATTCATATGAACTGCATTTAATACCTTATAATGTGTACTAATTACATAAAACTTCTATTTATTTCCAAACAAGGGGAAAAAATTCATATTTCAATTAAAGAGATGCACTAAAAGTTTTGTCAGTATGAAAGCAACACATGTCAAAGCACTACATACTTTTTATAAAAATCATGCAAATGTTGTTGGTTTCATACACGTGAAGGACTCTCAACACTTGAACAAAGGGCAAGATATGAGATAAATCCTACAAGTGGTCATAACAAAAATCTTCTATTAGGGAACTTACAATTACTACAATGTTTCTATCTAATAAATGAATGCAACTCATAATTCAAAACGAACAATCAACAAGTTTTTTTGTAACAACAAGAGGACAATTCAAAACCAAATCACAGAAAAAAGCACATAACTCAAAACATTGAAAAACACAATGCATATCCAGCACTGAACAAAACAAATAACATACCAAATCTGAAAATTTGAGTAATAATACAGGTGGAAACAATCCCTAGTTGTACGACATACCTCATCCTACGAATGATGTAACAAACGAAGAAAAACAAAATGTTGACGCCGAAGAAACAAGTGGTGATGAAAAAAGGTGGAGAGGAGGCGGAGGAAATAAGCAAATACACTGCACATTTAATTGCACATTTAATTGCGGATAAAACTTTCAATCAACACCAGAATTACGAGAAAAAAAGAGCACAAAGAAGAGGCGAACATGGCGGAGAAGAGTTTGAGAACGAGAAAGGAAGAAGGAGTGAGACGAAGAGGATAATGATTTGATTAAGCAGGAAGATATTTGTAAATATTCTTCTTTCCCTGATTAAGAATTTAATTTTTCATTAATTACAAATCGAACCCAATTTTACAAAATAGTCCTTGGCTTATCCATAAACTTATGAACATGCTGTATTTCCTGAGATTTTCTAGTAAATAAATAAATGAGAAAAGTGTTTTTATAACCCTATCTAATTCATACTAATATAAAGACTTATGATGAGATACAAATTATTAAGAGTTAAAATTGACATGGATAAAATATGTAATTTTAATAAATTTTCACTTACTAGCATCTTCTGGGACGCGTCTCCGATCATTACAGACCTGTTTCCAACTATCTTGAGTCTAAATTTTGTAACTTATTTTGAGTCTAATGGATTTTTGGTCCTTACGAGCATCTAAATTCCTTTTTGTGAGCTTAATTTATAGATTGTTCGTAAGCACTTTGAAGTATTTTACTTAAGGTCATTCATAAGGATGGTAGAAGATTGAAGGCCACGAGTCAAAATGTGGTAGAAGATAAAAATGTCGGAGAAGGAAGACAATAAGCGGATGAATTGTGATCTGGAATTTTGAACCGAGTTCTGGGAACAATCTGAGAAGAACCAACCTCCAAGGGTGGTACCATTGGATTCGTCTTCTCGAGCACTATAAAATTGACTACAAGAACTCTCAAAACGGATCAACGATTCACCCATAGCGATGAAATTTTGAAGAGAAGGCCAATTGTTCCGGAAATTGGTAGAAGATGGGCAGAATGCTTGACACGGCCAGTATCAATTTGACGATTTTTGTTTTTTTTGTTTTGCTTCCTGATATCTAGTTTGACGGTTTTAATTTTTCTAAAAAAATTGCATCTATGCATCATGAAAGATATCAAAATATTTATTTATACTATCTTATTATTAATTAAAAATAAATCCTTATTTGAACCAAATTAAATTAATTAATTAATATTTTTTAAATAACTTGGACAAATATTAATGCGATGACATTCAACTAATAAAAATTTAGTGAATGGATGATGACTGTGTGGGCAATCTACACATACTAACGGTGTAGAACTGCGACCATGAAACTAGGGTGAAGCCGATCGAGAAATAAGGGTATTAAGCCGAATATAGATTGGAGTAGCAAGATCCGAGGAAGTACGGGGGCTATTATTGGAGAAGATAACAACCAACAATAGAGTGAGGTAATCCCCACTAAAACAAAAACTGATGAACATGTATATGAAGTAGGAGCTACTAATAAGCTATGAGTAGCTGTCATTAAGGGTAATCGTATTCGGGTGAATGGTATGAAAATTGATTTTGCAACACCTGGTGTAGTGAATAGGGAGACTGAAATTGTAATTGAAGCTGAAGATGTTGAATCTGAAATTAAATTTTGGGAGAATGCATTGATAGTATATGTTAGGAGGGGATTTAACAATGAATGCAATTAAGAGATACATGCTGAAATTCTGGTCATTCTCTGCTCTGTCTAGTATGTATGATAATGAGGAGGGTTGTTTTCTCTTTAAATTCAAGTCAAAAGATGATAGAGATGCAGCAATGAAGAATGGGTCGTACACCATATATAATATAGCTATGTTTCTTCATATTTGGAAGCTGAGATTTTCTATGAAAATGGATATGTTCAAATCTCTACCAATCTGGGTGAAATTCCCAAAGCTACCACTGCATCTATAGGGTTCAAAAGGTCTTAACAAGATTGGAAGTACCATAGGTAAACTCCTCTTTACTAATAAATCAACTGTTAGTAAACTGAGAGTATCATATTCCATGGTGTTGATTGAAGTGGATATAACTCATAAAATCCAAGAAAATGTAACCATTAAAGATTTGGAGGGAAATAAAATCAAACGGGAGATTGAATTGGAGTGGAAACCTCTGTACTGTGATCAATGCTTGGTAGTTGGACACTGTTGTAAGCATAATAAGAGGAGGAAAATTACACAACATAGTAAACCAAAGATAAGCAGTAATCAATAGAAAATGGATATGCAGAAATAGGAGTATTAGACTGGAAAAAATGAAATGAGAAGAGAATTGAAACTGAATCATGGAAAAATGTTGAGGATGAAAAAAATGATGAACAGAAAATGTGGAGTACGGTAAAATCAAAGAAGAAGGGGGAAAATGAACAGATGAAGAGGAAAAGGGAAAAAGGGAAAAGAAGTAGCAGTGGATGAAAAAGAAGAAGGAGTGCAGAAAGACAAAGGGATCTGGGGATTTGGGGTGATCCTCCAAATGCTAGGGGACATGTTTCAGGATAATTTCATGGAACATTAGGGTGCTATATAAAAAGGCTAAATACAAATAGATAAGCTCACGTCTCAGCAGAATGAATGTTAGCTTAGCCGTGTAGCTAGAAACAAGGGTGAAGAAGGAAAATGCAAAAAAATTAAGAAAAAATTGGGGGATCAGTGAAGTTTTGTGGACAACTATGAGAACATCTGAATGGCAGAATATGGGTCATGTAGAATCGGAATAGACGTGGTGTTACAGTGAAGAAGTGCAGTGATCAATTTTTACATTGTGAAATACTAGATGTGGGTGGGAAGGATATAACTTGGTTCACTGCAATTTATGCAAGTAAACACCTGAACCAGAGGAGAAAACTATGGAAATAAATTAAGAACCCAAGGTGCAAGTGTTGGGGCCATGGCTTTTGATGGAAAACTTTAATAATGAAGCAAATGAGGGAATTAGAGGTAATCAGGTTCAAGTGAATGAGTTTTGGGATTTAGATCAAATGATGCAGAGAACTGGGCTATTTTAATGTCAAAGTGAAGGTGAGTTTTTTACCTGGTCAAATAGACAAGTAGACGGGATTATATACTCGAGGATTGACAGGGCCATTGGAAATGAAGACTGGTTCCAAAAGTTTGAGGATGTTAAAGTTGAAATAATTGAAGCATGAGTGTCAGACCATGCCCTTCTCAGACTGAAAATGCAAGAAGAATAATATAAGAGACATAAACAGTTTAGGTTTTTGAATTGTTTGTTGGAGGACACAGAAGTACTAAAAGATAATAAAGAAAGCTAGGAAAAATCATTGAAGGGGAAGCCAATGTATAGAACTTGGAGAAAAATGTTGAGGCTGCAGCAAGAACTCAAAGAACATACAAAGAAAGTTTCAGGAGTAAAAAGAAAACTAGAGGATGAAAGGAGAAAATTGGAATAAGCACATAATGACCTGGGAAAAGACAGAATGAATAAGTAAAAAAATTTAAAGGTGATTGATTATTTAGAAGAAGTGCAGAAATAGATGAAAAAGTTCCCAATAAAAAAACAAAAGTTGATCAGCTTAGACTAGGGATAGAAATTATGCTTATTTCCATGCCTCGGTTAAAGAAAAAATACAGCTAAAAGGATATTGAAGATAGAGAAAGATTATGGTACAAAGGTGACTTATCAAAAGGAAATAGAAGATAAAGTAACTAATTTTTATGAAGAACTGATAGCAAGGGCATTTGAAAGCCTCAAGGGAATTTATTTATCAATTATGATAAATGGGAAAAGGCTGAGTCATAAAGGGCAGAACAAGAAACTGAAATATGGGATGCACTCAAGAGTATTAGGGATATGAAATCCCCTAGGCATGATGGATTCAATTCTAATTTTTTCAAAGCAAATTGGCAGGTTGTGAAGGGAGGTGTAGTGGAAGCTGTTAAAGAAATTTTCAATCAAGGAAAGCTATATAAGGTAGTGAACAGTACAATGGTTACCCTAATCCCAAAGCATTCTGAGTAAAAAATATGAAAGAATTGAGGCCTATTTTTAGCTACACAACATTGTATAAGATCATATCTGTAATAGTGACTATGAGGCTGAGTAGTGTGATAGTTGAAGTTGTAATGAAGATCATGCAGCCTTTGTTCCTGGAAGAAACATACATGATCATATCCTGCTGGCAAAGGAATTGATGAGAGGGTATAGTAGGAAAGGAGGTGGGCCGAGATGCATGCGGCAAATGTACATCCGGAAATCCTATGACACGATTAAATGGACTGCTCTTGAAAATTTAGTGAAGGAGATAAGTTTTCCAAGTAAATTCATAGAATGGGCTATAACTTGTGTCACCGTTGTATCCTACATGTATATAATCAATGAAAGAGCTAGTAAGCTAGTAAAAGCAAAGAGAGGGTTGAGGAAAAGAGACCTGATCTCACCTCTGTTATTTGTTTTGGCTATGGAATATATGAGTAGATGTCTGAAAACTTTGGAGGATTAGGCTAAATTTAAATTCCATGCTAAATGTGATAAATTTAAGTTGATAAACCTAAGCTTTAAAGATGATGTCTTATTGGTTTCTAGAATAGATACAGTTTCAATTGAGGCACTACTGGCAGCATATGAGATCTTTTCAGAATCAACTGGCCTTAAAGTGAACATGGCAATATGCTTAATCTATTTAGGAGTAGTGAAAGAAGAGCAAAAATAGGAGATTAACTAGATTTGAAAAAGGTGCACTACCGTTCAGATATCTAGGAGTACCCTTGGCTAGCAAATGGCTTAGTCTACATATGTGTCAGCCACTAATAAAAAGAATGATAGAAAATCTAAGGCATTGAAGCTCAAGACTGCTCAGTTATGCTGAGATAATTCTACTAAATAAAAATGTGCTATTTTCCATGCTAATTACTGAATGCAGTGTTTCCCATTGCCAAAACTTGTGATAAAACACATAGAATCCTTATGTAGATCATACTCATGGAATGGAGGAGAAACCATTAAAAAGAAGACACCCGTTACATGGGATAGAATATGCTCATAAAAGAAGTCTGGAGGATTAGATGTATATCACTGGTAGAGTGGAATGAGGCTAATGTGATGAATAATCTGTGGAATTTGTGCAGGAAGGCAGGTGGACCAAGTGGATACATGCTTACTATATAAAAAATGAATAAGTGTTTAATGCAACATTCCCACTAGAGTGTTCATGAATACAAAAGAACCTAGGAATGATTAAATTGAAAGCAATGGAGTTAGAGGAATGAAAGAGGCAAAAAACTTAATTGTAACTAATAGATGTCTTTATTTTGTGGATGGAATATGCCATAAGAAGCTAGGAACGAAAGATAGGCTGTTCAGATTTGGAGTGGAAACTGATAGCAAGTGCATATTTTATGGGGAGGAGAAGACATTTCATCATTTGATATTTGAGTGGGAGAAAACAAAAGCTATATGGGAGGAGGTATTGATATGGTTGCAGAGAAGAAGAAGACAATAAGGCTGGAATGAAGAAGTGCAGTGGCTGATACAAAATACAAGAGGAAAAGGATGGCGGGCTGAAATGCTGAAGGTGGAAGTTGTAGAGGTTGTATGTGGGATTTGGAAGCTTAGAAAAGAGCTATGTTTGGGAACAATATTGCAAGAGAATATTGATTGTGTAGTCTATAGAGTATGGTTAAGGCCAAAATTTAAAGAATGATGTGCTAGATTAATGGTGGAGGAGTAGTAGAGGGTAGTATGTAAAGAAGAGATCAATTTTGAGATGAAATGGAGTTAAAATATTTTCCAAATACTAAAGGTAAGGTTAGATAGGGAATGAATTCTATTTCGTGTTGGACTTTACAACAAAAACAAAGATTTTTATCATTTAAAATAACTTCATGCTTTGATTTCATTTTGTATTGAGAGTGTCACCATCTATTTTACCTTTAATAAGTAAAAGAATAAACAACATAAATAGCAATAGTTACCAGTAAAAAAGAAGTTGGAGGAGACCAAGCACCCTCTGATCCCCCTAATGTTCTATACTTTTTCTTGAAGTAAAAAGGGAATTCATTGATTTTAAAAGAGCGTTGTTACAAAATGTGGGACATAATCCAATCTAGAGGATTGATCTCTAGATTGTTTGGCATGGTTAGCCAGCGTATGAGCTATTACATTGTCATGTCTTCTAATTCAAGCTATTTATGGACAATTATAAATATAATCTAGGTTGGAGATATCAGTTGTGAGCACACCAAAGTCAGATAGGTCTTCTTTCCGACTCTTAATAGCATTGATAACAACTTGTACATCTTCTCGAATATGCTGAATTGGAAGTCCCTTGTCTGTTAATTCCTCTAGACCCGTTAGTATTGCTAGGGCTTCCAAATATTTAGGATTGTAGAGAATATATAGTCTATGCATTTCTCCATGGAAACAAACACCGCTTGAACTCCTTATATACCATCCCAAGTAAGTACTATCATTAGATGTGGCAGCATCAAAATATAGTGTGTTCTTGACTGGGGTGTCTGAAATGTAGCCGGGGCTTTGCTCAGATGATGGGTTTTCTTTTTTTGCTTGACTGTCCAATTTCTTACTAGCCTTAAGAACACTATGTTGTGGTTGAAGAACATCTTGCTCGTCGTGAAGGAGCTTGTTTATATGATGCCACAACTGGTATAACATCATAGCCGTGAGTTTCATGTCTTGACTAGTCAGTTCTAATATAAGATCTAGTGCTCGTAGTTCTACATTTGTCTGCTGGAATCTGTGTATATTTTCATGCAGACCTGCTGCGAACCAGATTTGGTGCGCTACAAGGCAATGGAAGAAGACATGGGAAATAGTAGTATCCTCGCTTGAGCATGTCAAACATGTTGTTCCGTATCTCAAGTGCCTCTGTTGTGTAGATTGTTCTATACTTAGAGGGCATTGAATTTATTTTTAGAAAATATTGTCAATACATACATTTGGATCATTTTCAATATTTTCATAATATAATTATATCTTTCCTTATATTATAATTATACTTTAATTGCATTTAAAAAGTGGTTTGAAAAATATATTTCAAGCTATAAAATTGTTTCTTGTATCTAAATGCAGGGTAATTAAAAATATTATAAATGTGAGTATTCTGATAAAAATGGAAGAAAATTTATAATTTCTGATAAAAGAAAGGGAAAAAGAACACGGAGGAGGGGGTACTGTGCTACAACATAATCAATTTTTTATATATAAAAAAACATCACGTGGTATGGTGGGGGGTTTGACGGATCCCTGCTTGTTTATTAATAAAAATAGAAGTTATAAAAAGATGCGGGTTTAAGTGAATTAACCCATCATTACATGGATCCTGAGTAGACTAATCTATCAATTCACTTTGGCCACATAACAAAACGTGGGAAAAAACTAAAACGTGGCAATACAAGAGACATAATGTTCGAGAGAAATACAATACAATCACTAAAATCAAACTTAACTAAAGGATCTAATTTATGTACAGCTGCCTGGTCGAGCTTTGTTTGGCCTTGGATTTGTCTCGAGAGACCTGAAAAGTTGAACTGTTCATTAACAGTACCTAGCTTAGCTAGAGAATCGGATAGTGCTTTTGTTTCTCTCTGAATGTGCTCTATTTTGAAGCTTGTCTCGATAGAATTTCTTCACGAATGATCTTGACAAGGATCTCAGAGACAGTCTCTATTGAAAAACTGGTTTTACCGTTTTAGGCGTTAACTAGAAAACCTATGTTCCAATATAGTCCTAACCAAGTACGTAAAATAAATAAATCACGCAAGACACACGACTTGGTTACGCAGTTCGGTGAAATCCACC
>JAULKM010122734.1:0-19471 GCA_032355605.1 Rubia tinctorum | reverse complement strand
TTGCTTCTGCATGGCCCCCCCCCCCCCCCGCCATCAACTTTTTGGTGCATTTTTTCTGGAATGTTCGGCAATCCTTATTCACTACAATTATGGGTTTTTCAATTCACGCAGATTTTAGCATCATGTCTTTAAATGGATTGTAAATTCTTGCGCCACAAACATATGACATCATTCCCAATGTTATTTATCATGTGGCACCCTATGATGGTTCTGGTGATGTCTATGTTGGTAATGGTTCTAAACTCCCTATTACGCATGTTGGTGATTCTTGAATTTTTAAGTATTTTCCTCTTTATGATGCGCTTTTTGTTCCTAATATCACTAAAAAAAATCTTTCGCATAGCAAATTAACTCGAGATTTAAATGTTGTTGTCTACTTTGATGATCGTTCATTCATTATTCAACATAAAATCACTAGGGAAACCTTGGGTCACGGTCATATTAAGGATAGTCTTTATGTTTTAGACTATGGTGCATCTGCTTTGTTGACTACTGTGTAATCAAATAAGTCGTGTGCGTCTTTTGAAATCAGGCATGCTAGAATTGGTCAAGTTCTGCATTCCGTTATTTCTAGTTTGCGTGTTTCTGGATGCTTATCTGTCTCATCAGTTTTGCCTAAACCCACTCTTTTTTATGCATGTGAAAAGGCTATTGGGAAAAGTTTTATATTTTCATACAAATGATAAACGTGCTTCTAGGATACTTGATCTGATTCATTTTGATTTATGGGTGCCCTTTCCTATTTTATCTGCTGATGGCTTTTCCTACTTTGCCATTTTCCTTGATGATCATTCCCGAATCTCGTGGTTTTACCCACTACGCTACAAATATGATTTTTGGGATATCTATCGCCAGTTTGAGGCTTTTGTGGAGAACCATTTCTTCCACCATTAAGGTGTTTCTGAGGGACTGAGTTCGTAAATGGTCGCTTGCGCTCTCACTTTCAGAAAAGGGGCATTCATCATCAAATTTCTTGCCCATATAATCCTGAGCAGAACGGTTGGGCTAAGTTCAAGCAACGCCACATTGCTAGGATGGGATGTTATACGACTCTCATGTCCCTCTCTCCCACTGGCCTAACATTTTTGTTGTAGCTACTTATACCATAAATCGGTTGCTCACTCTCGTTCTTGGAAAACGATCACCATATGAAGTTATTAATGGTCGGATTCCCATATACACCAATTTTCATGTTTTTAGTTATCGGGTCTTTCCCTTTGTTCCCCGATTTGCCGATCACAATTTGTTTCCCGTAGTATTCCTTGTGTTTTTATTGGATACAGTTCGCAACATAAAGGTTTTCGGTGCCTCAATCTTACTACTGGCAGAATCTATGTCACTCGACATGCTCGCATTGACAAAACGTGTTTTCCATTTGCCCCATCCCTTCCTTCGGCGATCGGTTCTCCACCATCAGTGTTAGATGTTTCTGCTTTTCTTGATCCTGATTCTGATTCAGTACCTCCTTTGCCTACAGTTTCTCCTGTGCTGACTACATCTCCTTGGGCCCCCAACTCCATTTGTGCTACTGATCCACCACCAGCACCCCTGCACGTGCCTCCTGCCTCTCCGCTGATCAATCTGCCGGCTCAGTCTTGGCCCAGCTCGACTGTTTCTTCACTAGCCTTATCGATCGGTTCCACTCATCTAGTCTCTCCTCCTCTAGCTCGCACTCATTGCATGGCCACTCGATCGACGAATGGAGCTATTCAGTGCAAGGATTAATTATATATTGTCGCTCCTGAACTTATGGCTGCCCTGCTTGCTCAGTCTGAGCCCACTGATTATCGCTTCGCTCTTCAGGATCCGTCTTGGGTTTCTGCTATGGATGAAGAGATAGCAGCTCTTCGCGGATAGAACACATGGGACTTAGTTTCTCGCACATCGGATGTCAACATTGTTGGCTCCAAATGGGTCTATCGGATGAAGCATCGTCTTAGTGGCACAGTTGATCACTACAGGGCTTACTTTGTTGCACAGGGTTTCTCTCAGATGCTGGGTTTTGACTTTGATCACACTTTCAGTCATATGGTCAAAGCCTCCACTGTTCAGACAGTTCTTGTCATTGCCACGATGTATTCCTGGCCGCTTCATTAGCAGGATGTCAAAAATGCATTTCTCAACGGCATCCTCGATGCTCCGGTTTATATGAAGCAACTTGTTGGATACAAAGACCCTATTCATCTGGATTATGATTGTCATTTATGGAAGGTCATTTATGGTCTAAAGCAAGCCCCTCGAGCATGGTTTCAGCATTTCAGCACCAATTTGACTCAGCTTGGTTTCCAGTGCAGCTCAACCGACACTTATCTGTTTGTTCTTTTATGGGGATCATCGTTACTGTATCTTTTGGTGTATGTCAACATCATTCTTACAGGAAACGATTTGAATTTTCTTTGGTAGTTCATTGATCGAACACATCGGGAGTTTGCAACCAAGGACCTAGGCGTACTTCACTACTTTCTTGGCTTGGAAGTGTCGCCTATTTCATCGGGTTTACTTCTTGACCAAGCAAAGTATGCTCGAGAAATTCTCACTCGTGCAAGGACGTCTGATGTTGTTCCAGTTTCTACACCATTTTGCACAATTCGACCAGTCCCCTATTTCGGAATCCGGTGTTGTATCGTTCTCTAGTTGGGGCACTTTAGTACCCAATCATCACTCGTCCTGATTTGGCCTTCTCGGTCAACACTGTCAGCTAGTTTCTTCAGGACCCTAGAGACAATCATTTAGCTGCTGTTACGAGGATTCTGCGATATGTTCGAGGCACGCTGCATTTTGGTATCACTTTTTGGTCTGCTAGTTCTCTTAAGGTGTTGGGGTATTCTAATGCCGATTGGGCCTGCTGTCTGGAGACTCGGCGATCCACCTATGGATATGCTATTTTTCTTGGTGTGAACCTTGTTTCCTGGAGCGCCAAGAAACACCCGGGAGTTTCTCATTCCAGCACTGAGTCTGAGTATCGTGCTCTTTCCAACACTAATTCGGAGATTGTTTGGCTGACTCATTTGCTTCGAGATCTTTGAGTTCCATTGTCTGGTTCTCCGTTGTTGTCATGTGATAACAGTAGCGCTATCTTCTTAGCTCGAAATCTAGTTACTCACAATCGGACTAAGCACATCGATATTGACTATCACTTTGTTCGAGGGTTGGTTGCTTCCGATAAGATGGGGGTTGCTCATGTTCCTAATTCTCTTCATATTGTGGACATCTTCACCAAAGGGCTCTCTCGTCCGCTGTTTGAGTTCTTCATATCCAAGTTCTGCGTCGGCGTGCATTCGACGCTTTGTTTGAGTGGGGGTGTTAAAAATAATTCAAGTGTCTGAATGATTTGGTTTGATTCTAGATATAGTTGTTGACTAGACTAGAGTTATACTAGTACTAGCCTTCCTTTTATACTCTATTTATTCTGGTCAGTAACATATTATTTTTCACGGGGAATAATTCTTTCAGCAATCACATAATTCACGATTACCCTCAACAACATGTTAATTGCAATTATCGAAACCCAAAATAAAACTTAAAATTTAACAAACGCATACACCTAAAAATAAAGTGTTATTTTATAAGGGATTGTTTGTTGGTACCTCAAAATGGGTTGTACTTATGAAGATAGTGGAGAGAGTGCTGCAAAAAAACCTATTGAGTTTCTTGAAAATGACTGGAGCACAGTTTGGAATGAAGAATAGAGCTCTGCTAGCTGTAAATTGTTGTGTTGTAAGCTTCATTTTTTTTTACAGAGAGCGATGTTATAAAACAAAATTATTGTTGTTGTTAAAATACTATGGAGTGGATATTAATTTGATTCCGAGGATTGCATTTTTCCCCGCTTATAGTTACATTTAACTTCTTTTGAAGTATTATACATGCTAAATGACTCTTGGGGCCCTCTTCTCATTGTCTATTCTTGGGGCCCTCTTCTCATTGCCACATAAGCCTTTAGATTCGTATTGTTATATTCATTGGGGTTTATGTGTAAGCCTTCGGGCACCACGTTTGATGTAAGCCTTCGGGCACCACGTTTTTTATGTAAGCCTTCGGGCTCCACTTCCATGTAAGCCTATGGGCACCACTTGATGTAAGCCAAATTTGGCAGCAACTGATCTTAATAGAAAAGGGTCGGGAACCCTATAAACCCAATTACTTTTTTTTTAAAAAGATTCATATTAACATCAATTTTCTAAATATCAACTTTTTATGCTGAATTGGTATATGTAGCTAGAGATATTAACGGTCAAAGATGATCATTGGAGACCGTGAAAAGTAAAGGAGCCAAAAGTAATGGGACAGAGGAAGTATAATTAATATTATATATTTTTAATTTTTGATTTGTACATGTGTCGAATTTAGTACAACTACAATTTTTTATGAACTACATTCTTAATTTAACACCAATTATATTATTTTATATATTTTTTTAATTAATTCACACGTTATATTGAGTAAAAAAATAAAGTTTTGGGAAACGTTGTCTTTCTGTAGGCATATAGAAATGTCAGGTAACATTTGAGTTTGGTAGATGTTCATACTTCGTGGTGATTGTAAGTGAAACATTTAAGTTTTATTAGAAACATTACATATTTAGCTAGAGTAAAATAATTATATGTTACTTATTTGAGTTTTCAGTTAATTTTTTTTTGTGATTCTCTTTCTCGGATATGTAATTTCTAAATATCTTGTGAAACTGTTCAGTATAAAACGTTACAACATTAGGTTAAAACATAGACATTAAATCATTAAATAATTGAATATAATAAAATTTCATTCGATGGAAGATTTGGAGAAAAGGAAAGAAATGTGAGATTTTACCTTAAATATGCATGTGAAATTGCCCAAATATATTATAAGCCAAACTTAGCCCGGATCCAAATACTTTGACCGGCAATTTTCATCCTTTTGTGATAAAATTGCACTCAGATTTCTAATCTTTCCATAATTTAGGAAACGATTATTTTTCAATAGATGGACTCGTAAGAAAATAACATGCTATATAAAACAAATAATTTATTCCTTATATATACGATATAGTATTTAGCTTATAAAAATAATTCAACATTATATTTTCAATATTGCTCAGGAAAATAAATTAAAATAGAGTTATGTTATAGTAATTAATTTAATTGTAGTAAGAAAGTAATTTCACAAAGTTTTGTTTTAGCCAACTAAAATTCATGCCAAGGTTTATTATGCAATTATTAAAATTTAATTTTGGGATGGATTTTTTTATTAAAAAAATGCTAATAAATTTAAGCACTTACTGTGCAACTATCAAAAAAGCTATAAATATCACCTGAATTTCAGAATTTTTGTTTTTATTTTTCCGATCAAAAATTTGTAACCACCTCCAACTGGCGCCATTCCGCAGCTAACCGCCACCATTTCGGCGCCTAACGCCACCGCGATTCTTCTTCTACCGCATTTCTTCTTCCACATTTCTTCTTCCGCCACCGCTCTTCCCCAAAGATCGAGATCAAAGCTTCGCCAGAGCTAAGTTTCCAAGGTCTCGATAGATCAACGTTTGCGTCGGCGGTAAGGTGAACGGCGACGAGAGAATGGCGAGTCAGAGGCTGATTTGAACGGAGATGAGGCTAGAGTTTACAGATTTGAACGGCGATGGCAAGCGATGAAGATGTGCTCTGTGATGAAGAGGAACCCGCTGCTAGTGATTTTCGGTAGTGGAGCTCTGCAATTTCTGACGCTGCGAAGGAGATTGACGGGGCTACGCTTTTTTGATGAAGAGAGAGGCATATGAGATGCACGCGCCAAAAGGAAGAAGGCGACGCACGTACATCTCATATGCGGCCGGAGCTGACGTTGACGGGCTGCAATAACGGCGAATGAAAAGGGCAGCGTCGGAGAATCATTTAGACTTCGGAAATGTGAGGTTTAATATTGTGTTTTAGTTTTTTAATGACTTGAGATATAATATTTATTTGATTGAGGTTTGCATTAGCAAGGGTTTTTTGGTTTTGTGGTTATGACTCTTGTTGTTGAGGTTGAGGTCTCGAGTTTGAATCTTTGCATGATGTTCATTTTGAAGAATTTATGTTTTTGATTTGTATGCTGAGATTTAATATTATTTGACTAAGTGTATGTTCAATACGAGTCGTTGGTGTAGTGGTTATTGCTCTATTTTTTGAAGTTAGTGACCTGAGTTCAAATCCCACAAGATCCTTTTTTTTTGAAGAATTTTTATTCTTGAGGTATCGTAGCTTTTTGCTGATGTTTGTAACTTTTATTTTCTTATGTTGATGTTTTTCAATATTCGCATGAGGTTTAATTGATAAGTTGATGTTTTGTCCTTTTTTTGGTTGATATGGATTGATATTTGTAGTTTTTTTAATTTTCTCATATTGATGCTTTTCATTTTCCATCTAATGGTTGTAGTGTTATTTTTCGGATGCTGATGTTTTTCATTTTTTGAATGAGTTTTAGGTGTTAGGAGTTCATGTTTTTAGTTTTTTGGTGATATAATTTGATAGTTGTAGTTTTTTTAAAAAAAATTGTCGTTTTATGATTTTTTTAGTGAATAATTTATACTCTTGAAATACCATAGTTTTTTTGTTGATATTTTTATTTTATTTTTCTCATGTTGATGTTTTTCATTTTCCGAGTGAGTTTTAGTTCATACGAGTCGATGTTTTGTAGTTTTTTTGGGTTATATGGGTTGATATTTTTTTCTTTTTCCCCTCTTATGTTATTGTTTTTCATTTTCTAGGTGAGTTTTAGGTGATACGAGTTGGTGTTTGTAGTTTTGGATGACATAGGTTATTTTTTGTAGTGTTTTTCTTACGCTGACGTTTTTCATTTTCTGGGTTAAGTTTAGGTGATAGTAATTGATATTTTTAGTTTTTGATTGATACTAATTGATTTTTGTAGTTTTTAAAAAATTGTTAATTGAAACTTGATGTTTTTATGATTTTTAGTTGATATTTTGTTAGTTGTAATCGAAGTTTTTTTTAATTTTTGTCGATTTTTATTTTATTTTAGATATTTTTTGTGGTTTTATTTTATAATTTTTTCTAATTTTTTTAGTTGATGTTTTCTGATTTTTGGTTGATGTTCTGCCATTTTTTGCTGATATTTAAAAATTTCAGTTTGATGATCATATTAATTTTTTTCATTTTAAAAATATTTGTAAATATTTTTTTGATTTTTTTGCAGACTGCAAATTACGGAAAATGATGGGGAAAATTGGACAAAAAGACCCCTGAAAAATATTAGCGATGCGCCCCTGTAAAATTATTAGAGATTGGTCTATGGAGCTAGAATATAGCTAGAATTGCATAAAGGCCCTTGCCTAAAGTTTAGCCTGTCTCACAGAAAATCATCTCAAGTAATTTAATTTAAATTAAAACATTTTCATTTATAACATCCGACATCTAGCGCTAAACTTTGTTGAGTGGTATCGTTGGACTAGCATTAAAAATTGCATTTGGAACAACCGGGAAAGAACCTGATACAATTTTTTGAATACATCAAGCATGTTTAAAAACACCACCATTGGAGATGATCTAAAGAATTTTTTATGGAACTTGCATTCCACTAAAGAGCTATTACATGGGAGATAATCCATATCAAGTAATATTCATACGTGGTTAGTTTAAGTATGTAAAACGAGGCATTAACTCTTTAAACAAGTAAATGATACTTATTAAGTACTAGGCAACACTGATAGCTCCTTAATAAGGAGTATTCTTAATTAACAAAAATGTACTTAAAGAGTTACCACCATGTATGCTCCAAGGAGCATAATCAAGCTAATCCCTTGGAGCATAAATTTTTTTTTATGTGGGAGAAATAAGTATGTGTAGGTGAAGGACCGTTAACTTTTTGACAATTGTCAAATGCAAAATATTATCAATGATGATTTAAATTTCAAGAGAAATTTTAGGAAGAAATGAGTGATTTGTTGAACACATGACCCTTTATGATTTACCCCACACATTCCCATACAAATTTCCCCAATATAAACAAAATTCTACGCCTGGAGATGGTTTTAGTGGTGGATTCAAACATATTAGCTTAGGGATATTTTGTGTTTTCTATACATATGAATATGTATTTTCTTTTGTTTTATTGTACATTATTAAATTTTAATTGTAATTATTATACTCCATCTCCCTAGCATAAGTTTCACACTTTGACTTTTGATAATTGACTCCAAAAATTTTGAACACTCATATCTTTATTTATGTAAAATAAAAAAATTAATATTCCAAAAATACACGTTAAGATAAATTTAACAATATGCACATCATAATATCCTTAGTTATGTATCAACAGAATTTTATAGTTTAATTAGTCAATTTTCACTTAATGAATAGTACAGTTACAACTTATGCTGGGACAGAAGGAGTGTAAATATTGTAATGCACAAATAATAATATTAAAATATAAATTAAATATAAACACGATTTACATACATGATGCACTGAAGTTATGGTATAAGAATTGTAACTCTAAATATATATTTTATATTTAATGCCATAAAATTCTCAAAACTTTTATCTTCTATTTAATTTTAAAAAATAAAACAAGTAACGAATTGAAAGAATTAACATTCATACATAGTCCTTTTCACACCTATATCAGTGTTTCCCTTAATATTAATATATGAGTGAGAAAACACAAACAAGAAAAATAATAATTTCATGACATTTTTAGTACTCCCTCTTTCCCTAAGGAACGGTAATGGGTGAGACCGGTACAAATTGTAATACTTCCATGCCTATACTTATCTAAAAAAATTATGCTTATACATGACTCATCATTCAATGTGAATACAACATTAAAATCCACCCCTTATCCCATCACGTATTGTCTAAAATTCACCTAATCACCCACTCGAGTATCCATACCTACTTTAAATCCATTTTATTCACTCCATCTATATCTTCGAAAACACCTAAAATTCTACTTTAAAATAATAATTTAATATTTAATAATTTAATAATTATTTACATGTATATATTATAGGTAAGATATGTGTATCATGGATAAATAGTAGTTTATTATATATTAAATTAGTGTGTATGTAGAAGATATTTTGTGAATATTCTTGTATGTCTTAGTTAGAATTTTTTTTCAGTTGTGATTATGTATATGCTGCCTATATATAGGTCTTTTGTGTCATTAATAAACTCACATGTTCATATTTTACATGGTATCAGAGCCTAAATCCTGAGAACCCTGAAAAATTTTCACACATAAATAATTTTGTTGCCGCCGCCTTCTCGTCTCCGACCGCCGCTGTCGTGATCACCACCGTTACCGCCGCCGAGAAGCTAACGACGTCGTCGCCCTAGGTTTCCGCCGATCTCCCGCGCCGCCGCATCATCTTTTCATGCGCTACCGCCGTTGCTCAATGGAGTCGTCAGATCCAGTTCTGATTGAAACCCTCGACGCCGAGACTGAGCAGCCTATCGACTTCACCTTCCGCCACCGCCGATTTGCCACTCGTTGCGGCTGATCCATCGTTCACCCCCGATGACGTCGCCATCCTCCGTTGTGCCCTCCGCTAACTGCCCCTCTGTGCCGAGAGTTTGACTACCCCCAATCTCCGTCGTCTGGCTGGATATTCTCCTGTCCCGCCACCATCCCATCTGTACTATGTTCATTCGTCAGATCACACAGGTTTTCTTATTACTTCTATGATCTTTAAGGGTGATAATTACAATGATTGGAGTACTGCTATTCGCAATGCTTTTAATTCTAGACCTAAACTTGGTTTTCTTGATGGTTCTATCACCAAGCCTTTGCCTGGTGAACCTTTTACTAATGATTGGAGTAGTTTGAATTCTATGCTTATTAGTTGAATCGTTCAGACACTCGATCCATCTGTCAGTCTGCTGTTACTTATTATGATTCGGTTAAGGAGCTGTGGGATTATCTCTATCAGCGATTCTCAGTTGGGAATGACCCACGCATGTGTCAGATTTGTGCGGACAATTACAACGGTCGTCAGAATGGTCAGGCAGTTAATGCCTAATTTGTTCGTTCCAAGAAGCTTTGGAATGATTTACTTGCTTACATGCATCCACGTACTTGTGTTGCTTGTCCAGATGCAGCTATTGTTCAGGCTGAACGTGAGAGGGAGATGGTTTATCAATTTTTGATTGGGTTGGACGATGCTTATGCCACTTTTCACACTTACATTCTTGCACAAGATCCCCTGCCTACACTCGACAGGGTGTACTCGCTTGTTTCTCATGAGGAGCGTCAGAAGACTGTCATCTCAGCTCGTAACTCTATTACTTCAGGAGAAACTGTGGCTTTTGCTGCTCGTTGTTAGAAAAATTCCTTCGGTCCAAAGATAGCCTCGGCTTCCCCGGGAGGTACCCCTGCTGCTGCCGTTGATCGTCAGAATCTTCCTTGCACTCATTGTGGTCGTAAGGGTCATGATGTTACTACTTGTTTCCGTAACATTGACTATATGGAGTGGTTCATGAGAATCGATCCCCTGCATCAAGCCCGAAGACTGCCACCAATCCCAAGACCCGCACTGCCCCTTGTGCGCCATTCGCCGAAGCCGCCCAGCCTGCGAATGCCTCCGCTACTTCACCAGCAGGTGCCACCGCCACCGTGGTCACCAATTCCGATCGGTGTGCCTTCGGCCCGACTCTATCCAAGGAGCAATGGAGTATGGTTTTAAACATGTCCTCTAAGTTTAATTCCTCTGACAATATGTTAGGTAAGCCTATTTTACCTTGGATTCTTGATACTGGTGCTTCCTACCATATGACCGGCGGCAAGAATCTTCTTTATGAAGTTGACCATTCTGCACATATTGATGTTTTTCTATCTGATGGATCTATTTCTACTGTTTTTGAACATGGAAAAATTCGATTTGGATATATCGTTGTTGATATTGTTTTATTTATTCCGCCATTACGATGCAATTTGTTATCGTTTGCCAATTTAACTGCTACTTTAAAATGTTTAGTTTTTCTTACCAAAAAATTATGTATATTACATGATATAAGCACGAAGACAGTGATTCGTGCGGGTGAACAGCGAGGAGGGGTTTATTGGTTGCGCAAATTGGGAGTTTTGCGATCTACACTGACGACTTCTTTGTCCGCTGCTTCTTCAGTGTCTTCGTCTGCTTTATGGCATCAGCATTTTGGAAATTGTCTTTCTCGGTGTTGTCTTCTATCTTAGCTATTTATTTAAATACTAGTGATAATAGTAAAATTGTTCTCTGTTCAGTCTGTCACAGAGCAAAACAGTCTAGACATAGTTTCCCTGTTAGTTCTGCGATATCTAGTTGTTTATTTGAACTTATGCATTGTGTTGTTTGGGGGCCTTATGGTTCACCTTCTTCTAGTGGAGCATTTTCATTTTTAACTATAGCTAATGATTATTCTCGAGCTGTTTGGGTTTATTTTCTAGTTTCTAAGTCTCAAGTACCATTGAAGATGAAGGAGTTATTTACACTTGTTCAAACACAGTTTCTTCGTTCTTTTCAAAGAGTTTGAGCATACAATGGAACCAAATTCCTGCCTCTCAGATCATTTTTTACTGAAAAAGGGGTTCGGTTGGAGACATTCACAGTCTACACACCTCAGCAAAAATGGGAGAGTTGAACGCAAGTACAGACACATTTTAAATGTTACGCGTGCTCTTCGTTTCCAAGATCATTTTCCTTTTGGGGAGAATGCATATCAATCGCACACCAACACCTGTGTTAGATGGCCGATCGCCTCATCAGCTTTTGTACGGTCGCACACAAGCTTACATCCATCTCTGTGTGGTCGGTTGGCTGTGCTTTGCCTCTCAGCTTCCACGACCGCGTGATAGGTTTGCATCCAGATGTTGGAAGTGCGTCTTTCTTGTTCCCGTTGAGAAAAAGGCCTGGCGTGTTTATGACTTGGAGTCTCGCACCGTGTTTGACAGTCAGAATGTGATATTTTATGAAGATCATTTTCCATTTGTACTAGTTTCCGGGAAGAAGTTGCCTGCTGATTCATTGCCATTACACTCATTTGTTCTATATGACAACTTCATCCCAGAGCCAGCGCCAAATTCTGAGCCGCAGACACAGTCGATGCAGCCAGCTCGGACTCTAGAGACCCCGTCATCCAGACCGGTTAACGACCAGCTCACCCTGAGCTGCGACAGTCTGCCGCCGATTGCCAGCTATCGGCTCAGGCCTTATCCGCCGACCAACTGTCGTTCGCTGATTAGACGCCGACCTACTACCTGCAGTCGAGCTTTTTGAGCTGGTGACATAGTTAGTTCAGCCTATCCGTCGGCTGAGGACTCATCTTCGTCAGCCTCCGGTTAAATTTAAAGACTACATCTGCACTGCTACTCGCTCGATAAACCTCCCATTTGCTGCTATCTCGTCGTCTGCTACTACACTGTCTTCAGGTACTTGTTACCCTATTGCTGATTATGTTTCTTGTAATTTTTCAGTTTCGCATTCTAGATTTTTAGCTACAGTTATAGATGTCGTGGATCCTGTTACTTATGCTGATGCTTCTCGCCATCCTCATTAGCGTGTTGCCATGTCTGACAAGATTGATGCACTCGTGCGGAATGATACTTGGATTCTTGCTCCTCTTCCGCCTGGTAAGAAGGACATTGGATGCAAGTTGGTTTATCAGACGAATTCAAGTCCAATGGTTCTATTGAGAGGTACAAGGCTCGTTTGGTTGTTTTTGTTAATTGTTAGATTGAGGGGAATGACTTTACAGAGACATTTTCTAATGTTTCCAAGATGAGTTCGGTTCGTCTTTTCTTGCCTGTTGCTGCTATTGTGGTTGGGATTTTCATCAGATGGATGTTCACAATGCATTTCTCCATGGTGATCTTGAGGAAGAGGTGTACATGCGTCCGCCTTCGGGCTACACTTTACCGGCGCAAGGTTTGGTTTTGCAAGCTTCGCAAATCTCTTTATGGTCTTCGACAAGCTCCGCAGAATTGGTTCGCAAAGCTTGCTGCTTCGCTTCGCCTCTTTGGCTTTGTTCAGAGTAAGGCATATTACTCTCTTTTCTCTTATCTACGTGTATCTTCATGTTCTTGTGTATGTTGATGATCTTATTATTGCTGGTTCTTCTTCTGATATGATGGTTAAATTCAAGAAGTATTTGTGTTCCTATTTTCATATGAAGGATCTTGGTGCTCTCAAGTATTTCTTGGTTATTGAGATAGCTCGTCGCCCTGATGGCATGTTTCTGTCCCAACGAAAATATGTTCCGGATATTTTGTCAGACACTGGGTTATTGGCGGCGAAACCCACTGATTTTCCCATGGAACAACAACACAATTTCGAGCAAGATTATGGTCCTCTCTATGAAAATTCGGCGCAGTATAGGCGCCTAGTTGGCAAGCTCATTTATCTTACCATCACTAGTTCAGAGCTTAGCTATTATGTTCATATCTTGGCTCAATTTATGGAGAAGTCACGTTTGGAAAATTGGCAGGCTGCCACGCTTGTGTTACACTATTTGAAGAGTCATCCTGGTCAATGTCTATTTCTACCAGCTAAGAGTCTGCTTCAGCTTACGGCTTTCTGTGATTCTGATTAGGCTGCTTGTCTCTTTACTAGAAGATATTTGACTGGATATTTTGTGATGATTGGTAAGTCTCGGATTTTTTAGAAGACAAAGAAACAAACGACTATTTCTCGTTCTTCGGCTGAAACAGAATACAAGGCTATGTCAGTTGCTTGTTGTGAGTTGATAAGGCTCAACTCTTTTCTTCGATCATTGGGTATTGCTCATTCTACTCCGATGCGTCTACACTGTGATAGTCAAACAACTTTTCATGTTGCAGCTAATCCAGTGTTCCATGAAAGGACGAACCATATCGAGTTTGACTGTCATTTTGTTCATGATTTGGTTCAGTCTGGTGATGTGGTTACTTATCATATTGGGACTTCTAATTAGCTAGCAGATTTGTTTACTGAGGCGCTTAGTCGACACTCCTTTCAGACTTTACTGGGCAAGTTGGGCATTCAAGATCCTCATTCTCCAACTTGAGGAAGAGTGTAGAAGATATTTTGTGAATATTCTTGTATATTTTGTATGCCTTAGTTAGAATCATTTTCCCGTTGTGATTATGTATATGCTGCCTATATAGGCCTCTTGTGTCATTAATAAACTCACACGTTCATATTTTACAGTGTACCAAGCCAGTCTAGTGGGGTTGGGCGGGAATGAGGCAGTATCATCTGCATATCCACGTCTAACCCACTACCCGTGACGGATATCATTTGCATATCCATACCCCACCCCCACAAAAACCACCTCCATACCCACTCATTTAGATGGATGTGGGACAAACATCAACCAAAATTCGCCCCACTGTCATCCTTACTTTCCCTCAGTCCCATTTAAAATTGCAATTATTTATTTATTTAATCAAAACTTCTTAAGTTTAACCAAACAAGTGGATATATACGTATAAATATTATCGTGTGATACATTGTTAGATTCATTATAACGTTGCATTTTCAAAATATCACAATTTCACAAATTTTAATTACTCTTAATGAAAAAAATCCAACATTTTTCAAATCAACTGAATAAAATTAAAGAGGTATTAAAATGGAAAGGAGGAGTACGCAATTATTATTAATGAAAGTTGATCGGGTGGTGCACATAACATTCTAACTGAATGATAACTGGGTTAGGTGAGCACATGGTGTCCTTTATTACCTCTATTTAGTGGGATGTGACACCGTAACTTTATCTACTTAGATTTAGGTAAATGAAATGTGTGGATGAAATTGAATTTAGAAAGAAAAAGGTAAAATAAGGAATTTTTCTTTAAAAGAAAAATGTGACAAATTCATAAAAATAACTAAAAAAGGAAAGTGTGTCACATTCAATAAAACGGAGGGAGTATGAGAATATTTTTATAAGGAAGGAAGGAATGAATTTGCAAAGTTTAAGGGAAAGGAGAGACGTGAAAAGAAGGAGAAAACGAAGCATAAAAGTAGAAATCATTTTGGTATCTTTTCGAAGCGGGTGCTCTTTATAATAGATAATAACAAGTGGTAATGATGGCCAGATTATTTGTTATCAAAACTTGGACAGTTTTGATTAAATTCATGCAATTGTTGCAATATTTGCCAGTATATTTGAAGACAAGGACGGGACAATATTCCCTCTGTTTAATTAATAATGGAGCATAGATTTATGTGTTTCGATTTACATGGAAAAAAAATGAGTGGATGAAATTTAATTTAGAAAATAAAAAAGTAGGATGAGTGAATGAAATTGAAAGAATCTTGTCAAAAAATGGAAAGTGTGCCAATATAAAATAAACAACTCAAAAAGAAAGTGCGTCACTAATAAAGAAAAGGAGGGAGTATCTAATACTCCCCGTACCACTATATTGTCATATTTACTTTTCCACAGTTTCCAATAATCATATTTGACCGTCAATAACTCTAATTACATATAATAATTTCACATAAAAAATTAATATTTAGAAAATAGATGTTAAGGCGAATCTAACAATATCTCACATGATATATTTATTATAAATATACTCATATTAGCTTATATTTAGAGTCAAAATTTTCCAAATTTGATTTCAAAAAATTAAACATGCCAATAATGGTGGGACGGGGGAGTACTACGGCTCTCCGATTCATCCAATGACTGTTAACATTGAAGGACTCCTTCAACATCAATACTCCCTCCGTTTATTTTATATTGACACTATTTACTTTTTTTAGATGGTCTTTTTATAGTGACATCATGCTCTTTTGAAAAATTCTAAATTATTTACACACACTAAATTTACTTTTTACTCTCCCAATACAATCTCTTCCACCCATTTTATTTTTTTAAAAAAAATTGTCCATTGTTTGGTGCCAATATTTTGGGACCGGAGGGAGCATAAGGCTTTATAAGTGCAAGAAAATTATAGTTAAAGTGTCCACTTTTAAGTGAAATTACACACCCTATTCCTTTTTTACACTGTTTTAAAAAATATTTCCAGATTATTATAAAATATTCTCAATTAGTTGCTTTATTGGATATAATATGTTTTAATAGTCCCGTCAACAATTGCCGATATTTAAAATAATTATTATTTAACAACTTTTGAGCTTAAAATAATTTTAATTTTTTTTCTCTTTTTCCATTTTTTTCCATTAGCTCCTCCATCATGTTCCGAACATCACAAATCCAACCATACTTATTGTCTCTTCTACCATCTTTATTTTCCATGTTCCATACTTCCCAATAACGACATCACCACTAGAAATGTCGATTCAATGTCAACTCGCTTAAACCGACTAACAGTATGCGGGAATAAACTGAAAACATTTTGTTATAATGTGGGAACATTTTAGGAACAATTTTAAAAAAGAGGAACGGAACCTGTATTTTCACTTAAAATTGGGTACCAAATCATTCATTTTCTCTTATAAATGCTCATATCTAAGAGACATTGTTTACGTAAATAATTTACACTTTCTATGATAAATATATTTCGAGTTCAAATTATAGTTTTGTTAAGAATTATGGCTGATTTATAATATTGTGGGATTTTATCGATGGTGCTCGTCTGATTTCTCAAGTTGCATGTGATACATGAAGGTGTGATTGTAGTGTTGGTTTATTGGAGGGATTATGCGGCGTTCCAAGACCGCATTGATGGTCCTCGTTGTGATTTCTCAGACTGCAAGTGGTACATGAAGGCGCAATCGTCGGTGGTTCTACAACCGAGTTTTCTTTGGATGACGTCCCCAACAATTTGAAGGGATGGTGTTTAGAGTTCACTGAGTTTTAATAGATTTTCCCAACTATTCAAATGGATGAAATTTCATCATTCATTGGATTTTAATATATTCAAATGTTGTCTCCCAGTTAGTTCTATCACTAGAGTAGGATGTTTATATTAATTTGATTGATTACATGTCATCTTCCCTAAAAAAAGTCCCCACTACTTCCGTTCACTAAATTGTGACACTTCAATTTATAACATATTATTTTAGAATATATTAATTGTGTGGATAAAATGACTGAAAGAAGAAAAACTAAAATAAATGGTTAAATTTATTTTTGAGTATACTATGGTAAGAAAGTGACAAAGTAAATTAAACAAAAATATTTATTTTCCCCTATATATTAAAAGAAAGCTATAAAATCTACCGGGAATGCAGATATATCTCATTCTTTTCACATTTTATAAAATGAAAAATAAAATATCTTTTCACATTTTATAAAATAAAAATAAAATAAACTGAACAAAATTAATGTTTTTTTTAAAAAAAATCTTCATTTTGAATTGAAATCAAATAACTGGAAAAAATTATCTTAGAGAGCCACCCAAATTACACTACACTTAGATTTTTTTCTAGTTTAACTGAAAGTCAGTTCAATTCAATTTATTTAAATACAGTTGAGTTTAGTATATTTTAATTTATTTCAATTCAAACTTTTGTACCGTGATTTAATTCTTATCTATCGATTATATTAGTAATAACATATAAAAAATGTGAAACTTTTACACAATTTTATTATTACATATAGAATAACATATTAGTAAAATATTTAAGAGTTAGTTTTTTGAAAGACAGTCTTTTTATAAAGTTATGTAAATACCAGAGACTCAAGTGCAATTTTAACACAAGGGGATGAAAATTCACGAATCCAAAGCAATTAAAATCGGGGTCGAGGGTTTTAAGACAAGGTGCGCTTTTTCTTGATATTTTCTCTGCCTGCACCACGCGACCATTTTTCATGTACGAGTTTCCACTTCTCGATCTCAAAGTAATTTTGTTCGCACATTTTAGGAGGCACTACACCGCTCCTGAAGGGAAATGTGTTACTAATTTCAGATAATTAGAAATGAGCGACCCATATGGGAGGTTGACAACCTTCTTCTTTGAATGCATAACAGATGCCAACATGTGTTGCATAATGGCGTAGTTGGGATCATTCTTCATCTTCTTTATAAAAAAATAGAACATAATACTGGTGACCGTGGACTCACGAACGTTACCTCCCACCGGAACTAAATACCCTGCCGTCATCTTGTACACAATCCTTGATTATTAAGGAATAACAATATTATGTTAATTAGATTAGATTCTTTTTCATTTTCTATACAGGTCTTTGTACCTCTATATAATGTACCCCAGATCATGAATACAATCATACATTATTCTCATTATTTTCTACATAGTATCATAGCTTAAAATTTTTGAGACCTAAACCCTCAATAAATCTGCTGCCATCTTCCGCCAGAGTTGCCGCCGTTGTTAAGCTGCGCGTTACCCTGCACACGCAACTATTGTCGTCGACTTCCCGGTGCCAATTGCCATTTGTTTTCCAATCGCCGCTGCCACCTGAACGGTTGTCGTGATCTGTATGACCCCCATCTTCCAGCTAGTGATGTTTATGAACCACCGCCCGACTCCATGCACCGCTGCCAGACTTCCATGCATCTCGCGCCTCTTCCCACCTAATTTCCGTGCCACTGCCACGTCCTGATTGCTGCCGATCAGCATAAATTGTTGCCATGTCTGATGTCACCTCTGGTTCTGGTCCCAATGCCGCTTGGCAAACCCGCATTGCTGCTAAAACTGAGGCTAACAAGCTACAGAATCTCAATGCCACCGACGTGATTACAACTTTACTCAAATAATTGCAATTACAATCTAGCTCTGTGGAATTTGTACCTTCTGGTCGATTTATGAACTCTCCTTACTACCTTGGTACTTCTGACGGCCCCAGATTGTCAATTTTTCCCGTCATACTGAAAGGTGAATAAAATTATCTTGAATAGTTTGTTGCAATTTGTAGCTCTATACTTGCCAAGAAAAAGCTTGGTTTCATTGATGGAACCATTACCAAACCCCGAATAATCATCCTTATGCATATGATTGGCCTATAGTTAATGCTACCCTTGTGTGTTGGATCTTGCAGACTCTAGATCCACCATTGTGTTCTTCTACCAATTATTTTACCATAGCTAAGGAATTGTGGGATAATCTTAAGGCACGATTTACTCTTGGAAATGGTCCAAAAATTCTGCAAATGTGTGAAGATATACAGAAGTGTCAGTAGAATGTTCAGACTATAGCTATTTACTTTGGTAAACTGAAGAAGTTGTTTTGTGATTATAACTCACTTCGGCCTCATTTAGTTTGCACCTGTGAAGCTTTCAAACCCCTATGCACATGCAACCATGTTGCTAATGCCTTCCAAGAACGTGAGAAAGATAAGATCTATCAATTTCTTCTCGGTCTTGATAAAAGCTATCAAACCTTGCTATCCAACATCATGACCACTGATCCTTTGCCACCTGTCATGCGCGTATATGCTCTTATTGGTCAGGAAGAGAATAAAAAAGCCGTCATTCAGTCTCGCGAGCCTTCAACTGACTCTATGAAATATGTTGCACTAGGGGTGGGCATCGGTTCGGTTTTCAAATGTTTCAGTTTATTCGGTTCGGTTTAATCGGGTTGACATTTTACAAACCTAAAACCGAAAACCAAACC
>JAULKM010122726.1:0-20711 GCA_032355605.1 Rubia tinctorum | reverse complement strand
GCACATAAGCCCCTTGTTGTATCCTTAAATAACTCTTAGTTTTCTTAATACAAGCATCTTGGGAATTCCCATTTACACCGGTGAGAATAATATCATCAACATAACCCAACAAATAAACTAAAGAGACACCCTCTGAAAACACAAATAAGGAAGTATCGGCAGAACTGCATACAAAACCCAGGCCAACCAAAAAAGAGTTGAAGCGTTGAAACCAAGCATGAGGAGCTTGCTTCAAACCATAAATGGCCTTGCATAAACAACATACATAATCAGGACTCATCGGATCTTTGTATCCAGCAGGCTGTTCCATATAAACCGGGGAATCAAGAACACCATTTAAAAGTGCATTCTTGACATCAAGTTGTCGTAAGATTTATTCTAAATTGGGTCAGGCCACGCAGATGTAGGTGAATTTCACCGAACTGCGTAACCAAGTTGTGTGTCTCGTGCGTTATTTACTTTATATACTTGGTTAAGATATACTGTGTTGGAACATAGGTTTGATAGTTAGCCTAAAATGGTAAAACCAGTTTTTCAAGAAGTAAGTGAAATTGATGACGACCAAGTGTTTTGGTAAAGATATCCGCTGGTTGACTTAAGGTGCCGATATGATGAGTGAATAGCTCACCAAACTGAACAAGTTCCCGAATAAAGTAACTATCGATTTCAATATGTTACACTCGCTCGTGAAAAACAAGATTAGCCACAATGTGAATAGTTGCATGACTTTCACAAAAGAGGCTCATCGAAGAAAAATGATCAACTCTAAGCGAACGAAGAAGAGACTTAAGCCAAATTAGTTCACAACAACCCACAACCATTGCATGGTATTCTATTTTTTTAGAGGAGCGATAAAACGTAAGCCGCTTCTTAGCCTTCCAAGACACTGGTGACTATCCAAGCATTACAGAATATCCAGATAGAGAACGCTGAGTGATAAGACAAGCAGCCCAATTTGAATCACAATAAATAGTTAAATGTAACGAACTTTTAGCAGAAAGAAAAAGTCTCTGACCTAGATGATGTTTCAAGTAGTAGAGAACTCATAGAATGTCATACTAGTGTGAGACACGCGACTCTTGTATAAATTGAGCAAGCATATGAACAGAATAACTTAATTCAGGTGGGGTGATAGTGAGATGGGTCGGTCTCCCAATCACACGACGACAATGTGCAAGATCATCAAACCAGGGCATGGTCTTACACGCCAAATCATAGCATTGTTCCAATAGAAAATCGGTTAGTTTGGTTGCTAACAAACTAGTATCAAACAAAATATCAAGAGTATATTTTCATTGAGAAAGAAACATCGCTTCTAGACTGCGAGCTATTTCAATCCCATGAAAGTACTTATGAGTACCAAGGTCCTTCTTATGAAAACACAAACTCAAGTAGGACTTGAATTCACTCATTAGAGAAGATGAAACACCAGCAATAATCAAATCATCGACATAAAACCAGCACTTGCAAATTTTGGAGATTTTGAGTAAAAGAGAACAAAGAGTAGTCTGCCTTACTCTACAAAAAACCAAACAAGGCAATAGCAGTCACCAGTTTCGCGAACCAATTGCGATTAGCTTTGGTACAACGCAAAATATAAACGATTGAGTTTATTCAACATGAAAGACCCCTATGTATAAGGCGTTGTACAAGAGACCAAAGGTCGAAAGGACAAAAAATCCAATATAATCATATTAACATAAAAGTTCTAATCTATAACTAAATCTAATGAGAAATGAATATTACAAAATCTAATCTAATCTATTTAGAATATTTATGAAATATTCTCAATACTACCCAAATCATTGGCAAATTTGGGTAAAACGTGTCAAATAATAAATCAATTTCTTAAAGTTGGTCAAAGTGTTAAGGGTTTGTTTGGTAGAGCTGTGCAGGTGAAGTTGGCTTATTTTGAAAGCAGAGGGAGACCAGCTTCTGCTTTTCCCCCAAAAATAGCTTCTGCTTTCAAAATAAACTGTTTTTAGCAGTTTACCAAACACAAAAAAAGTGATTTGCTTATAAGCACATCAGTTAAAAAACCCTTTCAAACAGAGCCTAAGTTCCCTGTCAAACAGCCTCTAATTCCTAGACTTCTTTCTCCGTCATGGGTATTGCTTTTTTATTTCTTAAGACGGGAATATATACGTTGTAAAATAGAGATTCAGGTATATTCAGGGAAGAAAGAGAAAATCATACATCCAGGATCCACAACTTAACACGCAGGTGGGAAATAGACCAATCTCGTGCTGTGGGTTGTTTGAAGGGAAATTGGTATGAAAAAGTCAAAAGAATTTAAAGGAAACGATGCGCAACTTGGACAATTTATATTATCACTTATAATCTTCGATTTCTGGTACTAATATAAGGGATATATTTATTTTTAAAGAAACTGCAGTGCGTTAACTTTTTCAAGGAAGCTTCTTTTTGTCATTTTGTGTACATTTCTTTTTTCAAGGAAGCTTCTTTTTCTATGGGTGCCATCATTAATTGTTGAATCGAGAACCAAGATGAAATATCTCATCTCATCTCTTGGAGCTCAAGTATATTCCCATTCTCTATTTTTATCTTTGAAAAAAACGAGTTCCAAATTATTAGAGTCTTTGATGGCCAACAGATTCATAACTCAATATATATAAGATCATGAGTCACCCCAAATAATATCAATTGATTTTTATAATATGAGTTAATGATTTTAATATGGTATCAGAGTCCATGGTTGGCCCGTGACCCTCTTTATATCCATGTTTGTGCGATGATTAATATTGTTACATGTGAGAGGGAGGGTGTGTTAGAATCTCACATTGGTGGTTGACAGAGTTATAATTCAATATATAAGATCAATGGTCACACCTACATAGCATCAATTGGTTTTACGATAGGAGTTCTTGATTCTAATACAAATGTTGAAATTGTAGATTGAGTAAATTACATTTATACCTCTGAGTTCTTTGTTAGGTGCACATATACCCCATAGTTTTTCGAAAATGCACATATAGCCCTCCCGATTTTTTAAAAGTGCACATATAACCCTCCTAGATTGTTGAAAAGTGCACATATACCCCGATACTCGGAGATCGGCCTTTGAAAAACTAAAGTTTATATGTGCACAAATAAATAACTAGGGTATATGTGCACTAAACAAGGAGTGAGAGGCATGAATGTACTTTACCCTTATAGATTACAATCAGGGCCAGCCCTAACAGTTTGGAGGTCTGAAATAGATTAGAAAAAAAACTTCCCATATAATATTTAACATCTTTTTTTCGTAAAATGGAGACTTACATGAAAATTTTATTTTACTTAGACAACTAATTAGAACATGTTATATTTACCGTTTTCTCTTTTAAAATATTTATAAAAAAAATTAAAAAAAGGAAGCCTCTATATAGTTGCTAAATTTAGGGGCTGAGACCAACATTTCATATGTCTCCATATAAGGGTCGGGTTTGATTACAATTTATTTTTCCACATCTTCTTCTTTTCCTTTTCAACTTTTCTCTATTCTTTGAACTAAATTTTGGTACTCCCCAGTTCCAATCAAATCTGCACAAAATCTTTTTTCAGTCAAAGTAGACAAATTTTGACCACATATTTGAATACATATATGGACAATAATTATCTCGTATGATATATGGTTAGATTCTTCATAACGCGTAGTTTCTAAATATCAATTTTTTATGTGCCTTTATTAACTGTAGCTACATATATTTATAGTCAAACATGTTTATTGGAGACAGTGAAAAAGATTTTGTACAAGTTTTGATGGGACAGGGGAGTAAATGAACTCAATGTTAATGAATTGAATTGAAAATAATAAAACACCATAATTAAATAGAGCAACTCAATATTAATGAGTTGAATTGAAAATAATGCTAATACGCTTTGAATCAATGGAGGATCTCTAGCGGTGTTGGATTAAAGGGAGTTGGACTTTCAATGGCACTACGATGAAAATACTCAGATGGACTCCAAACTTTTCTCCCAACTCAGAATCGTCGATTGTTCCAATGTGGGTAACTATTCACAATGCTCCTCTTTATTATTACAACACGACTTCTATTCATACCATTAGGAATCTTATAGGAACTTCTATTAAAATGGATGCTATTACACAAGCCCTAACTAGACCTTCGACAATCAAATTTTTTTGTAGAAATAAACCATTTGAAACTGTTACAGAACAGTATTAAACTAGGCATTCTCGAAGCTAACAAAAAAAATATGACATATTGCTTCAAATCAAGACATTCAGTGAACATTTGTCGGACGTTGCATCCTAAGGATTCAATTAGGCAAAATTGGAAACCTACGGGTTTGAAATTTGAAGAACCACATACTGTTCTACAAAATTAAAGCCAGAACCTGGACAACCTCCCTAATCATTGACTGGAACAAACTGTAAGAGCTAATCAAGCCAATAAACTGATAATGGTATCCAGTTCCACCCCTGTCAGCACCTCTCACATTGTGATCAACAATGAAATAATTGATACCTCGATAGATAATCAATTACACCACATATCTATTATAATAGTTCATCTCACAATGGTACTGATCTGACTCAAGTAAAAGACACTTGTGATTTTGTAATCAACTATCTGGAAGAAGACTCTATTTGGAATCATTTCAAATCTGATCAGCATAGATGTAGTAGAAATAAATATGATAAACATGATACGTCAATTAATACTTCCTTCCTAGATATTTGTGGCTCTCCTGCTAACCCTTCTCCCCTAGATAAAGCTTCTTCTATTGTCACTAACATGTTCCTTCCATTACTGGATGAATAAGAAGGAGAGGACACTTTAAGCACATATTCACAAATGCAATTTTCAAGTTCCAGAGAGCACGTGCAGGAACTGGTAATTCCTCAACATACTAAGTCTAAAAAACCGACTTTTTTACCCAACTTAATAAGATGACGTTTCAGATCACCTTCTAAAAGATCCCAAATCAGAAAGTATGAATAATAAGGCCCAAGGTAATAATTTCCTAATTTGGAATATTAGAGGCATGGAATCTTCTCTTATAAGAATAAAGAAATTGCTGAAAATACATAATCTTAAACCATTATGTATCATTGAACCAATGCATCAAAACATTAAATGTAATGAGTACATGAAAAGGCTTAATTATCAGCAATGCTATCAGGCAAAAACTGGAAACATATGGCTTATGTGGAGATACTCAATCCAAATTCTTATTACAAATCAAAACAAACAAGCCTTATCAATTGTAATTGACATGACTGATACTAATTCCTCTATAGAGGCTACTTTTGTTCATGCATTGACTAACATAACAAGAAGGAAGCCTTTATGGGATCACATCTCCTCTCTCCAATTAAATCAGAGACTTCTGATTGGAGATTTTAATGCCATCTCCCATTCTACAGAATATAGTGGCCCTAGCATTCCAAATCCTGGCAGAATAAATGATTTTCACCACTATATATATAATCACTAATAATCTTAGTGAAATCAATACAGTTGGAAATATATTCACTTGGACTAATAATAGGCTACACAAACCAACTTTTAAGCGGTTAAATAGAGATTTATGTACTGAGTCATGGCTAGAAGAATGCCCAACCTTATCAACCATATACTTAACAAAATAACTTCTGACCATAGTCACATGCTACTTTAGGTAGGAAGCAAGTTACAGTCAGTTCTATGACCTTGTAGATTTTTAGACACCTGGTTTCAAAGACCGAAACTAAAAGTGTTAATCACTCTAAACTGGAACTCTCCTGCCCCTGGAAAGTCAATGGTTCATTTTTTTCCTGAAATTAAAAAGAATGAAGATAATGATAAAATCCAGAATAGAGATTCTTTTGGTAATATTCATAAGAATGCTACAGATGTTGAGGATGCAGTCTCCAAAAATGACATCTGTTTTCAAGACACCGGGCTCAAACTTATTTCATAGCATTACAAAAATCTAAAGCCCTCCTTAAAAAACAGAAGGAACAATAACTCTTCTGGAAACAAAAGAGTAGACTTAAGTGGCTAAAATAAGGAGAGGGAAATACAAAGTATTTCCATCAATCAGTGCAACAAAAAAAGTCTAGATTGCAAATTGCTAAAAAAAATAAAATTGAGGTTAAAAGGATATTCATTGATTTTCAAAAAGTGGTGTTACAAAGTGAGGGATGTAATCTCATTTAGAGATTCGATCTCTAGATTTTTTGGCATGGTTAGCCTGCATATTGGCTATTACATTGTCCTGTCTTCTAATCCAAGCAATTTCTGGACAATTATGAATATCAACTAGGTTGGAGATATCATTTATGATCAGCCCAAAATCAATTATGTCGTCTTTCCGATTCTTGATGGCATTGATGACAATTTGTGCATCCCCTCGAATATGGGAAATTGGCAATCTTTTGTCACTTAGGTAATCCAAGCTTGTTTGCAATGCTAGGGTTTCTGCATCTTTAGCACTGTAGGGAGTAGACAGTCTATGTGCTTCATCATAGATCCAAGTGCCATTTGAAATCATTATGTGTCATCCCAAGTAGGTACTATTGCTAGATGTGGCGGCATCAAAATATAGTATGTTCCCGACTAGGGCTTCCGGAATGTGGTTGGAGCTACTCTCAAATGGTGAGTTCTTTTTTTTCTAGACTTTCCAATTGCTTACTTGCGTGGAGAATAAAATGTTGTGGTTCGAGAGTATGTTGCTCGTCGTGAAGGAGATTAATTAGGTGGTGCCATAACTGATACAACATCATAGTTGTGAGAGCCATTTCTTGACTGTTAAGCTCTAGTATAAGATCTTGTGCCCATAGTTTTGCATTTGGTTGCTAAAATTTGTATATTTTTTCATGCAGAACCGCTTCGAACCAGATTTGGTGCGTTGCAGGGAAATGAAAAAATATATGGGAAAGTGTAGTATCCTCGCTTGAACATGTCAAACATGTTGCTTCATATCTGGAGTGTCTCTGTCGCACATTGTCCGTTGATGGTAGTTTATTTTTTTTCATAACCTCCAAATTAAGTGCTTCATTTTTGGGGGCACTCTTAGATTCCAAATCCGCTTCCAATGTTGGGAAGGGCATGAGCTGTTATTTTCCATATGTCCTGCATTAGGAAAAATTAGAGAGTTAATTCCCAAGTTATATGTTGATTTGACCGTGTACTTACCATCCGTTGTTGGTTGCTAGATCACTTATTCGGATGTTGATTGTTGCTGCTAAAAGGCATGGATAAGATGAGAGAGGCTTCCTATGCACTAAAAGTTTCTCAGATAAGTCATTCATTCCACTGATTAGTTCCTCCCGATTTTAGATGTCTCAAAGTCAGATTGTCCAGAAAAGATGTCGGAAGGGAATGTGGCTTTGGATTACCGATTCGCGGTAACCGAGGATCGTGTTTAAGATTAGTATTATTTCCAGTTCCAATACATTTCCGAACACCTAGCTTCAATAATTTCCTTCCCTCCAAAATAGATTTCCAGGCAAATGATGGGTCATAACCGAGATTGGCTTCTAGAAATGATGGTGAGGTATAATATTTAGCTTTCATAACCTTCACCATCATCGATTATGGATTACTGATTAATCTCCAAGCTTGTTTTCCTAGCATAGCAATGTTAAAAAATTTAAGATCTTTGAAATATAGACCACCTAATCCTTTAGGTAAACATAATTGGCGCCACTAGGCCCAATGATCTTCCTTTTCTTGGAATTAGTTCCCCTCTAGTATCTTACATATGCATGGTGGATCTTTTCTATTAAATTTTTGGCTGCATGAAGCAAGACATTGTATAAGTAGGGATATATTTGAGGACTGCTTTTATTAGCACCTCATTTTCTGTTTTAGATAGCGGCTTGTGATCCCAGCTTTCTAGTTTTGTCGCTATCCTATCCTCGCGAATTTCCAATGATGTTGATTTAGATCTCCCAAATATTATTGGAAGGCCATGGTACTTTTCATGATTTACTTCTTTCGACATCTGTAATATGGATAGAACCTTGTTCTTTCCATTAACAGAAGTATTTGGGCTGAACATAACAGAAACAAGTCAAAATTTATTCTTTGCCCGAAGCAAGGCCAAAATTGTGTAGGATTCTCTTCAAGTTAGTTGCCTCTTGCTCAGCCTTTCCTAATATCAGTGTGTCATCAGCAAATATGAGGTGAGATATGATTCGCGCGACCGAGCTATCCTAAACCGTGTAGATCTTTTCTTTGCACAGTTTCTTGTACCATTTGAGAGAATAACTCTCCACAAATAATAAATAGGTATAGGGATAGAGGATCTCCTTGTCTAAGTCCCCTGGATGGTATAACTCTGCCAAACTGCTTTCCATTTAGTATGAAAGATAATTTGACTGTTGAAATGTATTTTCAAATTAGCCTGACAAAATTAGGGTTAAAACCCATTTTCAATAGAACCTTCAGAAGGAATGTCCATTCAATTCTATCTCATGCCTTACTCATGTCCAATTTAATGGACATAGACCCAGTATGTCCCAATCTTTTCCTTTTGATATAGTGATGAACCCCATGAGCTGTAAAAACATTGTCAGTGATTAATCGGTTCTTAACAAAAGCACATTGGTGACTTGAGATGACGGTTTCTAAAATCTCTTTGAGCCTATTTGAAATGCACTTTGATACTATTTGATAGACCACATTGCATAGACTAATAGGCCTGAATTTTGTGACATATGTCAATTTCTTCACCTTGGGAATGAGCACTACATTTGTGTCATTAATGGATTGCATTGATTTTCCTTCATTTAGGTAATGTAGTGCCTAAAAAGAAACTTTTCCACCCACAATATCCCAATACTTATGAAAAATGATGGTGGCATACCATCAGGGCCAGGTGATTTGTTCAGAGCCATATTCTTTAGAGCTAGAAGATTTCTCCTTGGGTGTATGGCCTCATTAATCTGATATTCATTTCATGTGTGATCCCTGGAGACACCTTTGTCATCAATTGATCAATGACATGAAAAGGTGGATTTGTATTTTCAAACAAATCCCAGAAGTGACATGAGATAATACTCTCCATATCTTGCTCTTTTGTACACCATTTCCCTTGCCTATCTTTTAAACCATAAATAGTATTTCTTCGTTTCTGCTTATTGGCAAAAGCATGGAAAATTTCAGTATTTATGTCACCTTTATCCATCCACTGTTGTTTAGCTCTTTGTTTCCATTTCATCTAATCTATTTATAACTGGTGCTCAAGTTTTTGTTTGAGTATGGATATCTATTGTTGAGTTTCCGAGGTAATGATCACCTGCTGAAGAGTCTGTATCTGCTTAGAAATTAAGTTTTTTTGCTTGTGTTGATTTTTGAATTCAAACTTTTCCCAAGACGATAAACTTTCTGAGCATTATTTTATTGTCGCCAGGAGATCTGTAGCAGAATTATTCCAATAATCCCTCACCATATCCTGACATTGGGGTGATTGAGTCTAGTGATTCTAAAATCTAAAAGTTTTATGGCTATGAGTTGATGAGTTATCTTTGTGAAGAGATGTTATGCATATCAAAATAGCACATGGTCAGATTGGTGGCTAAATAAATGTGTTAGTGCTGAAGTTGGGAACTCGTTTTTCCAACTGGGTGTTTCTACTGCTCTATCTAGCCTGGCTTTAACTGTACGAGGGTTCCTCCAGTTCCAAAACCATGTGAATTTATACCCCTTGTAGCCTAAGTCAGTTAAATTACAATGGCTTAGTGCTATTCTGAAATCATCAATTTGGGTCGATGGCCTTCTTTTAGTGCTTTGAAATTCGCTCTAGTGAAGGACTTCATTGAAGTCTCCAATGCATACCTATGAAAGGTTTGATTTGTGATCAAGCGCTGGAAACTTTACCAGAACAGACAGCATTTACGGGTTTCAGGTTTGCCGTAGACTCCTGTACCACGCCAAATTAAGTCAGTTGATGGGTCTTCCACTGTAAAATCAATGTAATTCAAACAATAGCTCAAAATCGAAACATCTACGTCTTTATTCCAAAACAACGCAAGGTTCCTTGAATTTCCAATAGAGTCAACAATGACTCCATGTAGGTACAGGATGTCTTTAAGTTGTAAAATTTTAATTTAAAAACACTTATTTTTTAAAGAAATAAAATATACAGGGAAAACTTGATAAAGAGATCTCGAAGGTGTCTATTGCGCAAGGGTACGATAGCCCTCGGCAATTCCAACTCATTAAACTCTTGGGCATCAGCGGCATTGGTCCTTACCAGCCGCCGCCATTGGTCCAATAATGGATTTTCCCCTAAAAAAGCAATCCTCAAGGGAAAGCAAACGGAGCTACTGGATTAGTCTTTTGTGATTTTTTGGCATTCTGTCCAGTCTCTTCATCTTGCTTTCAATTTCCAACCTTCTTTTCACACTCAGGGAAAGTTGTCCTTGAGTTGGCGAATAATGAGGAATTGGCCCAATAGTATTGAATGACCCAATTTACTGAAACAAGTATACAGAAACAATGCCTATAAATTGAACCAAATTTTCAGCCCTTGGCTTCCTCTTGAAGAACACAGTTCCCGATTTCTCCTTATTGAGAACAAGACTTTCCACCACCATCTCTTTCCCTGGCCGATGAGTGTCCACCGTCTCCTCCTTCACCCGACCGACTCGAAGCTCCTCCCCGAACACCATTTCAGCCCCATCTCATTTCGTCTTGATCACCTTGTTTTTTTACTTTCAATCTACGGGGGCTATCATCAATTGTTTTTTATATTCACGATTGCTCGTGGGAAGCATGAATCATCTTCCTCTGGCTCTGAATCAGTGATGATAATCGGCGGTGTTTTCAAAGATCCTGCCACCACCTGCAATCTGGATTCTCTGTCGCCAGATTTCATGGTCTTCATTTCCTTCTCCTGTTCAGGCTCCCTGAGGCGGTTGATTGGGTTAGTTAACAGCTCTCAGATAATGTTATGGTCTATTGCCGCTACCTTGGTCAGCTTTCTATGAAATTTTGGAACGTATGGGTCATGCGCCACTAGCTGGTTGAGCGCCGCCTAGTCAAGCGTCGTCACTTGGTCACACATCACCTTTGAGTCACGCATCGTCACCTGGTCACGCACCTTCATGTCCTCCGCCACTTTGTCAGCTTCATCTTCTGTTGGTTCTTGTACAAATTCAAGAATTGCTGCCCATTCTTAAGCAGCACTTTCCTCTGTCATGAACAAAGGTGAGTAGTGTATAAAAGCCTTTTTCCATGAGCATTAGGAAAGTAGCATTAGGAAAGAAAATTGAGGGAGGGGAAATAAACAATCGATCATCCTTATTAATTGAGAATGATCCTTCTCTATTCACTCCCTTAATTGTGAGTGAAATATAGCTAGGATTGCGGCTGGGATTGTGCTCAGTGTCTCCATCATTATTTCCTGTGGTACCCTTTGATTGTGTTTACTGCCCCAGAATGTACCCATTAATTGATTTCCATCTGGTTATCTTCTACAGGTGTGATTTTCGAGATATCATTAATTGGTATCGGTTTGACCGGAGTAACATTGTCGTCCGCCATTTCTGCTACCTGGACGGCATGGGTGCTTAGTGCCTGATTTCGACTGCTGCTTTAGAATGACTGTGGCTGAATTAAGGCTTGACTTAATCAAGGCTTATTCTTTGTTGCTGATGAATCCCTCCAGGTTCTAATTGAGGAATTGGTTGTTGTCTGTCAAAGCGTAGCCAAGCGCCATATCCCATTGGCATCGGCTCATCCCTCTGTGGTGTGTTCTTGAGGAAGATGTCCAATTTTGAGTGATCCAGGCATCCACACAAATGGCAGAAACTCGAGAGACACTCGTACTGGAAGTAGAACTGGTAGTTAATGTCTTCATGTTCCATTTTTATGACTTTGGGCAATGGCTTGTAAATGTTGAGAATCACCCTGATCTTCAGAGACTATCCCTAGTATGAACCTGACTTATTTTTGGCCACTTTGACAAAAGTGCCTAGGTAGTCCCCAATAAGCCCTGATACATCCGACGTCATGAACATTGGTGGGACTTCATAAACATGAATCCATAATGGGTTTTCTGTGAAAGATATACGGTGGAGAAGTGTATCCCCATCTGTTTCAACCAAAGCCATTATGCTATGCTCAAAGGACCATATTGAGTTTGCTACGACCCAACTCCTATCCACTATCCTATCAAATTCATACAGTGCTATGTTCTCTCCCATCTTGTCTCCATCCAAATATCCCTGGCATCTCCAAGAATTTTTCATCACCGTAATCATTGAGTCAACCCTTTTTGTCCTGGACAGATGGTTTTTGTAGCAAGGAAATGAGTCACCTTGGTTGTGAGGCTTCTTTGTTCGGTTAGAGGATGGGAGTATAAATTTGTTATTTTTGGCTTTGGATATGTTGAGGTTGTTGTACATGGAGAGATCCCATGGCCGTTTCTTCAATACGATCAATTTGTGCTATAATAGCAATGGGGCAGGATTTGTTGTGATGAAGAAAACTGGTGAGAGCTGGAGGATTAGAATGATGGTAATATATAGAGAAGGATTTCACTTTGGATGTTATTGTGATTTCTTCAATCATGGTATTGATTGTGATTTCCCAATCATGTTTATGATTGTGAATCCCTCAATCATGTTTGTTAATTGATATGGTATGGATGATAATATCATTTCATTTGAATCTCTAACTTTTGAATTTCAAATGAAGGATGAAGCTTCAAGATCTTAAATACTTGAATATTTTCTAATCTTCAAGGAGCTAAGGATAAACCTAGAGAAAAAGATAGAGAGCTAATTCCTCAGTATTTAGAGAGCTAAAATTAAAATAGAGGCAGATAACTGGACTTCATATCTAGAGATGATTGAAAGTGAAGCAGTAAGGTACTTTCAATCATTATTAATTGATGATCAACACATAACCTCCGGGTCTTACTTTAGGAGTTTTTTTAAGTTAGATTCCAAAAATCATATCTGATGAAGAAAGTGTTGCACTCATAAGAGTGCCTGATTTAGAAGAAATAAAAAAGACAGTTTTCAGCCTTAACACAAATAGCTCATCAGGTCCAAATGGATTTTCCCCAAAATTTGACACTGAAATGTTACCATCAAACATGATGTATTAGCAGCCACTAATGACTTTCTAATAGGAGATGAAATCCCAAAGGGCATATCCAGTACATGGATAACCCTAATTCCTAAAAAACATACCAAACCCACATTCAATGACTTTAGACCCATAAGCCTTTCTAACTTTATCAACAAAGTGCTATCTAAATTCATGGCTGAAAGGATCAGGCCCTTACTGACTAAAATCATCTCCCCGCAGCAAACAACTTTTTATGGAAATTTGAGAAATTGGTGATAACGTGATCTATTTACAAGAGATGGTTCGATTTCTAAATTCCAAGACTAAAAGGCCAAACTGTATGCTAAAACTAGACTTGGCCAAAGCCTTTGACAGGGTGAGTTGGTTTTTTCTAAGTAGTATACTACTAAAATTTGGTCTTCATGGATTCTTTGTTAGAAATATCATCTCTAATATATCACAAGCATGGTTTTCTATTCTAGTCAATGGGAAACCATCGGTTTTCTTTCAGTCTACAAGATAAATTAAACAAGGAGACCCTATGTCTCCTTTCCTCTTTAATATTTTTCTGAAGTAATCACTCGGAGTCTAATTTTCATTTTTAAAATGGAAAACTAGACTACTTTTAGGTACTCGCTGGGGAAATTAAGATTTCTCATCTAAGCTATGCAGATGACACTATAATTTTCATGAAGGCAACTGAACTTAACCTTATCAGAATGAAAGCCTTTATGGAAAAATTTGAGGTGGCTACAGGTAAAAAAATAAATTACTCCAAAAGTACTTATTTCATCTCTAAACATTCTGGACCTCAACATCATTCAATGATCAGAAACATTATGAAAATGACACATGGACAGATGTCTTTTAAGTACCTCGGAGTACCTATTTTTACAGGACGAGCCAAGAACCACTATTTCCAGCCACTAGGAGAAATTTTTCACTAGAAGCTTTTAAATTGGAAAAATAGATGGCTCCCTATGACTGGTAGATAAATTTTAATTCAAAAATGTATATTTTCAATTCCACAACATATATGGGCAGTGATAAAACCCCCAAAATCAGGGACAAAAATTGACAAAAAAAGTTTCTAACTTTTTCTGGGGGGAGCAAAATTCAAAAGCTAAAATAGTCTGGAAGGCATGGAAATACATTAGCTTTCCTATAGGTGAAAATGGAATAGGTCTTAGGGATTTTGACACTACAATAAAGACTTTTTCCATCAAACTTTGGTGGAAATTTCAACAAGGAACATCCTTGTGGTCTCAGTTTCTGTGGTCCTTACCACAGAGTTAAAAAACTTTAGTCAAATACAAGAGGATCATGACTGTTGATGCACTAGATTCAAGTAACACTCTTGTCATCCGTGGAATTGGTAACTCCAATTTTTTAGAATCCAACTTGACACATTCAGGCCCACTGATTGACCAGTTTACCACTCAGTTGGATTTCATTCCAAGGGTTCTAACAATTGCTGATTTTATTGCTAAAAAATAGTTATATATTGCTCTATTAGTACATGTAGTTTCTCCTCAGGTCTTGGAATTTATGCAGCAAGCTCAGATAGGTCATCACTCTGACAGGCTTATATGGATTCCATATTTGAAAGGTAATTTTACTTTTAAATATGCAAATAACCTTATCAAAAAGAAGAGAAGAACTTTCAGATCTCTCCAGAAGGTATGGAATCTCAAAATTCCTAAAAAGATTGCAATTTTGATATGGAAAATGATGAATGCAGTGCTTCCATTTGATGACATACTATCTCTGATGAAAATCCATGTAATGTCTAAATGCATGGAATGCTCTTTGTGCCCTGACTCTTTAAACCATTTTAAAAATGAATTTATATTCTCGGTACAAATCTGGAATCTATTTCATATTGGCAGTCTATTCCTAATATACAATTCAGATCCTTCCGGGATAGACTAACCTGTTATTGATCTTTTTCTGGTATCACTCAATAGCACACACAACTCATTAAATTTATCCCTTCTTTTATTTGTTGGGAATTGTGGAAAGACAGAAATAGTTTCATTTATGAGTGTAAAAATCTAAATCTAGATTACACAGTGAAACTAATAAAGGATCACACCTTCTGGACTTTGATGATTAGACCAATTTTAAAAAGAATGCTCTAGATAAAGCTTAGATACATTAGGATTGATTCCCAGTCTTAAACCACCCCCAAACCAATCATCAGATGTGTTAAGTGGCAGTCACCGGATAGTACATTAATTGTAAACGTAGATGCTTCTTGGGACTGTAAATCTCTTACTTGTGGTATAGGCATAATATTAAGGGATTTCAAGGGAAACTTTATCTTAGCAACGGGATTAAGAACAAATACATTCCATGCATTTTATGCGGAATTTATTCATTTTGGTATAGTCATAGGTTTAGAAAATTCTCAACACTTGTTCTCAATACAATCTGATTTCCTTAATGCAATTCAATCTTCATTCGAACCAATAGAAGCACCATGGAAATCATATAGTTTGGCTTGTACGGTGAATGAAAAAAAAATCAGCTCGTGTGAATTACATTATATATTTAATGAAGCTAATTTACATGCTCATAAATTAGCTAAACTGGCCTTGAAAATGAATAAAGATGATGTCACGTACAATTGGATTTTTTTTAAATCGGGAAGTTCAGGGACTATTGTTGCTGGATAAAGAGGGTATCCCTTCACTTAGTTTTCAAATCTAGGATGGAAGCTACTGCTTTTGCTATGTTTTTTTGCACTTATGCACGAATATTGAGGAATGCATACAACATAAAGCAAGGATGATCTTTACATCACACGGGACTCTGCTTCCCTCTCCTCATGAAGCTCTTTTTTTGCGGAAAAAGGGGCTCAAATAGTTCTATATTTTTCTAATCGTATTTACCACTTATGGGTTGCATTATTTGCAATCGAAATATGCATGGCTATATTGGATGTCTGGCCTGCTTTTGTTAAAACTAGAATGGAGGTGAAATATCATAAACACATCCAAATAAACATCATATTCTCGCATAGATTAGGATGGAAATCCACTTGTAGCAATTACAAATACTTTTATTCTGTTTACTTAATTAGGGTGTGGAGAACTCAATAAATAGCTCCAATCCACCTTGATGGATGTTTTTATTTTTTTAAAAAAAGTCTAACTGTTAGACAGGTCAATGTGTAATTAATAAAAAAATTAAATAGGATCAAGTTCTTTGGGAAAATGGGAGAAAACATGAGAGACTTTGAGTGCAGATATCTTAAACTATTAAAAAATTATTAAGATGAATTTATTCCTATCCTTTTCCTCTCCCTTATCTCTCCTTAATGCTTACGATTCAAGGCGCCAGTTATGATCAGGTCTTTGCCGGGTACCAAGCCGGTCACGATTAAATCGCCGAACAATTGTGCCAATTCTGATAACAGGTTTCTGATCTAGAGTTTTTCTGGTTGTAAAGGAATACTCATGAGGGGGCTGCATATTTGCTTATATAATTACTTCACTCTAATTTCATTTTTTGTTTATCTTTTTCTCTTTTTTTGTGAGCTTTAGATATGAAAGTCTTTGGTAAATTAGGTTTTTCGATGAACTTTTATTGGTAAATCATCATGGCTTCCAAACTGCTCTCCTAAATAGGTTTGGAGAAATTCAGTCAAAAGTAGTTTAGACAACTGGCTTTTGATGATTCCTTTCTGAGAATCCATAGCAGATTTGTGACTACTGCTAAATTGGACAGTTTAAGGCTACTTAGACCGGTTATAAATGGTCATCTTGTTCTTATATCGATTTATCTTAGATGTTCAAACTGGTTTGGGTTATATAATTTTATACACACAGAAAGTTAAGTTTAATGCTTGTTATTGCGACGGTTTTGAGTTGGGACACTAACTATTGCTAGATTATGCTCGATCAGGCACAACTCAGATTCTCCCATAATACATTATATTCTTTTAATATATATAGTTATGATTAAATTATAGTGAGAAACCTGTTTAGAAAAAACCGAGGTACTACCTCTATCAAGGCTCAATTTTCAGATAGAGAAACAAAGGAAATATTTTTATGCAGTGAAAAAGTCAGAAAAACTGATAGAAAACTAGTTCTGAAAGGTCAAAAAGTTTAATCGTAACGGTGACATGATCAATGTTAATTACATAAATTACACACTAATATTATTATCCAAATCTACAAATTTGTCACTAAATGCCTTTAATAAAGGCATTACATATACATTCTCATTACAAATCAAATTAAAAAAGCTGCACTTTTGGCTACTGGCTACTGGCTTCTGGACCATCAACTTCATATTTTTCAGCAAGACCGAAGGGATACAAGAACAACTTGTGATGAACCAAAAATAAATTAACATCCAAAAAGAACATAAAAAATAAACCAAATACAAAAATAAATAAACGCGCAGCAAAAGAACACCAAAAATAGAGCAAACACAAAAAAAGATGAACTCCCCACACTGATAGGGCTCAGATCTGGTAAAACAATAGGCACTAATAGAGAGTGCCCTATTAAATGCACCGTTAAAAGGTGGTTCCATTGGAACCGCTAGAAGTGTTCAAATTACCCGACCCAACCCGATTTGACCTGGCCCATTTGGGTCGGGTCAGGTCAATGACCTATTTGGGTGAAGTGGGTCAGGTTAAAATGGGTGACCCATTTGTTTTTTAGCCCCATTTTCTTGAGAAAAATTATTTTAAAAAAATATTAGTTTAATTCAACATATCCACCGTTAATTTACTTCATAAACAAGTTTAACAATTTTTAATATATATATATTTATAATTTTTTTTGTAAAACTACTATTAATTATAAATAATACTCCCTCCGCCTCATAGGCCAATTTCTATTTTCGGCCATCCCACAGATATTGACACGATTCAATTCTTACCTAAAGTGGCAAAAATTAGCTTATACATTTACTATATTATCCCTCAAGAGGTTGATTAAATCTACTAGTCAACTCTTCCATTACCAAAATACTCTTTGTTTATTTCTCATCAAAACACTTACACCTCATCTTGCATAAAATACTGATCCAAAAGCAATTGTGTCAATTTTAATGGGACGGAGGGAGTATATTGATTAAAATATAAAATATATATTCATAATAATATAAATAAATTTTAGTAAAATTATATCTTATAATTAAATATTAAAAGTATTCTAACTAAGTAGAATGAAAATAATTATATTTTTTATTAATTGAATAATTTATACTTAAATATAATATAATGTACTTATTTTAAATTATATAAATAAATTATCATTTTATTTATTATTTAAATATTAATATATTTAAAAAATTATTTATTTTATTGAATAAGTTATAAAAAAATTACTATGATTTGGGTCGATATGAGTCGATTTCGTGACCATATCCAATCCGACCCGTCCTGACCCAACCTATGGGAATTTTGACCCACTCCGATCCGATCCGATCCGTTTGACCCTAAATTTTGGATTGATTTGGGTTGGAACAGCTGACCCGCCCCGTCCCACGGGTCAACATGAATACCCTAGGAACCGTCTTCAATTGAGGTCATAAATGATTTCCAAGTTCAGACGTGGCTCTTAAGTCACTTTTTCATTTTAAAGGAGGTTTGAAACTAATCAAATACGGTTCCGCCTATAGAACCGCCTTTAATTTAGGTCTGGAATCATTTTCGAGTTCGAAAATGCTTTCCAACGTCAGCTATTAAATTTAAAGGCAACTCTCATTGTAGAATTGCCTTTAATAGGTTGTCTTTTGGCCTAATATAAAAACCTCCATCAGCCCCCTCACTCTGCCACCCTAACTCCACCGCCACCACCCCTCTCCAGCCAACCCTCACTCCTCACATCGCCACCCTCACTACACCATCGCCACCATCTCCTACCTCGATCTCCGCCGCCATCTCCTTTGTCCACCCTCACGCCTCCGCTGTAGTGGGAAGCTCTGCAGTGAATCTCACCTCTACGCATCAATCAGTCTCCTCTACCGTGAAACTCCATCGTTTGCACGCATCCGCCGTTCGTCGGGAAGCTGCACTGATTGGATCCATCGTTCGCCGTGAAGCCAGAGACAGTGGAGATCGATTGACACCGTCAGTCATTCAATCGAGACGCTGCTCGCAAAAGAATGTTTCGGCCGTGTAGCCGCCGAAAGCCTCCGCCGTAGATGACATTTGTATTGTTGTTCTTTTTGCATTTGTATTACTGTTGTTTTTGTGTTTGTATTGTTATTCTTTTCTGCTTTTTCGTTGAGGTTTTGGGTTTTCTTCTGAGATCGATATGGGTTTTCCTCGTTGCTGGAAAACGATTGGTTTTTGGAAACCATTTTTTGGAAGGCTCGAAATAGTTTTCGAGTTCGGAAACTGTTTTTGACCCTATTAAAGGTGGTTATTTGAACTGAAACCATAGAAGGCGGTTCTAAAGTGCCTTTTCTAGTTCGATAGAACCACTTTAATGGCCATTTCCTCAACTAGCGAAAACAAAATCATCAATCGATAGGATCTAGTAAAACAATGACATTCACATCTACAACAACAGAGATATTAGTAGTATAAAATTATCTTCCAAAAACAAATTAGGAAAACCACAATCGAAACAAAAACATCAGTTCATCAGAATCCATTCAATACTTAAGCAAAAAACAAGAAAACATGCTAAAAAACTAAAAACCACAGCCATATTAAAGTTTGAGATGAGACGGATGAAGAACTTTTTTTAAAAAGAGAAAATGTCCATAATGGTACCCGCTTTAAAGTGAAATTCACAGTTTGATACCCAAATTTTAAAATTGTTCTGAAAAAGTACTAACTTTTTCATTAATGTCCCAAAAAGGTACATTTCACTTAAGAGTGGGTACCATTGTGGCACAATTTTGATCCAAATTGGTACCATTTTTTGTTGAAATGTACCATTTTAAGACATAAATTAAAAAGTGGGTACCTTTAAAGGACACATTCAAAATTTGGGTGTCAAACTGTGAATTTTGATTAAAAGTGGGTACCATTTTGGACAATATCTCTTTAAAAACACTTTTTAAAAAGAGTTAAGTGCTCATATGATTCTATGTTTTGGTCGAAAGTGCCAATATGACCCTGTAAAATCTAAAAGTGCGATTATAACCCTGTTATTTGTTTGAAAGTGCTAATCTAACTCTGACAACCTGAATTTGGTCGGAATTATGTGAATTGACCATTATACCACTCTTTTAAAAAATAAATTTCAGAAAATATCTAAAGAACTATTTTACCCTTATCATTTTTGCTTTATTCCTTTAGACCCATAAGAAGACCCTCCCCTCGCTTCATCCATTTGCGTTGATTCCCTCCCATTGCTTCATCCATCTTTGCCGACTCCCTCTGTCGTTCTCTATTTTCTTCAATTCTGAACTAGAAGAAAACCCTGACTCCAACTCCGTTCTCCATAGCGAAGGTCTCCATTTTTTTTGTGCTTGGCTAAGAGGCTCCTGAAAATGGTGGTGGATGGTGGCGTAAGCATAGCTGTGTGGTGGTGGGTCTGGGCGTTGTAAGCACGACGGAGGGAAGGTCGGGTGGGTCTGTGTGGATGGTGGGTCTGGGCGGGGCAGGGCAGGGCAGCGGTAATGTGGGCGAGGCTGAGGGAAGGCGGATCTGGGTGGGGCAGCGGTGGGTCTGGATTGGGTTGGGCGGGTCTGAAC
>JAULKM010122717.1:0-20714 GCA_032355605.1 Rubia tinctorum | reverse complement strand
AAAGTAAGTCTCCCAGCTGCACTCAACCATTTATTCTTCCAGTTTAGGAGTTTAGAGTCATAGATCTCTTTAAGGTTCTGGAAATATGCATTTTTAATCCTCCCATTAAAGATTGGAACTCCTAAATATGTGAAAGGTAATGAACCCTGTGACATATTAAGGATTTCAGCTATTCTTGTGCATTGTGCTGGGGTTGTATTTTTGCTGACATAAAAACTACTTTTCTGGTAGTTTATCTTTTGACCTGATGCAACTTCAAATTTCTCTAGGAAATCTCTAATCCTAATGAAGTTGATTCTGGTTGCCCTAATGAAAATGACAGTGTCATCAGCATAACTAAGGTGAGAACTAGGGATTATATTATGTGGCAATTGGTATGGCTGAATTTTACCATTTTGGTAAATGTAGCTGAGGCTTCTTGCAAAAGCCTCTGTGAAAATGTTGAAAAGAAAAGGTGACAGTGGATCCCCCTGTTTAATCCCCCTAGAGGGCTGGAAAAAACAGATGGATTACCATTTATCAAAATGGAGAACCATGCATTGTTAATGCTATTCATTATGTTTCTCACAAAAGTTCCATGAAAACCGAATTTGAGTAGGATGTTGTTCAGAAAACCCCAATTGACCCTATCAAAAGCCTTGGTAAGATCAAGTTTAATAATGCAATTGGGGGGTTTTTCTTTTCAAATTTACAAATCTCATTAATTCTTGTAAATAGTTCACATTATCTGAGATTTCATTGTTTTTCATAAAGGCTGACTGTGCTGGTGAGATGATACAGGCATTAGTGGTTTTAATCTCCCCATTAGAACCTTGTACATGATCTTATTCACTACATTGGATAAACTTATGGGTCTAAAGTCACTGAATGTAGTTCTGGTCTGTTTTTTAGGTATCAGAGTAATCCATGTGCCAGAAATGCCTCTAGGGATTTTAGTTCCAGATAAGAAATCATTTGTGGTATCTAGTATAACTAAACCTAATATATCTCAGCATTGTATAAATAAATTGGTGCTAAACCCATCAAGACCAGGTGCTCCATTCCTATTTAAACTGAAAACAGCATCCCCAACCTCCTCTAAATTTGTTGGCCTTATGAGGTTTGTATTCTGATCCTCATTGATCAGTGATGTATTTGTTTTAGGAATGGTTTGAAATAGGAACCAGCAGTGATGTCCTGGTCATCAGTGAGGAGGTTTTTGAAAAAACCTTCAGCTTCCTGTCAAATCTGAGAATGGTTTTCTAGACATATCCCTTGTGAGCTTTTAATTTTGGTGATTTGCAGTCTAGACCTTCTCTCTTTGACTGTCCTATAGAAGTAGGCAGTGTTTTGATCACCCTCTATGATCCATTTGACCCTACTTTTCTGCTTCCAAAAAGTTCTTGTTCCTTTAGTGATCTCTGGAGGATTTCCTTAGCTCTATTAAGACTGATGTAATCAGTCTGTGATCTAGAGTTTTGGAAATTAATTTCCAAATGCCTAAGGTTTTCCTCAACTTTGATGACATTATCATCGACATTGCCAAATTTCTCTGGATTCCATTTCTTTAGGAATGGCTTAAGCCTCTTCAATTTCAGAAAGAGACTTATTAGTGGTGGCTGGGAGATAGGGAGACACCAATTTTGCCTAACCAGCTCCTGGAAATCATGCCTAAGTAGCCAGGTATCAATGAATCTGAAAGGCCTAGGGAAAGATTCAATTTTTCTAGATATGCTAACCAGTAAAGGGGTGTGGTCTAATTTAAATCTATTTAAAATCTGTATGGAGGTTGCAGGAAATCCTCTCTCCATGAGTGTGTGCTAACAACTCTGTCTAGTCTCTTAAAAGTGGGGTTATGGAGTCTATGATTTATCCAGGTGAATAGGTTTCCTACTGTGTATATTTCTTCTAATGCATTAGAGGATATGAAGTAATTAAAATCAGCAATACTCCCAGGATTGGGAGTTGAGGGACCACTGTATTCATTTATGGATGAAATTACATTGAAATCCCCAATGAACATTCTTTTATTATCCGATAGATGATCTAAATCAGTCCATAGTACCTGTCTACCTGTTCTATTTGTAAATGCATATATGAAGATGATTTCCATGTACATGTCTAGATTAGGATAGAAAAAGTCTACCATCAAATACTGATTTGATTGCTGTTTAATGGTAATCCTAATATTATCATACCACAACAGCCAAATTTTGCCACTTTCAGCTGGATAACAATTAATGAAATTAAGTTTTGTCCTATAAGAATCACATTCAGCTTTATCATGCATAGGCTCAATAATACATATAAGGTCAGGTTTATGCAGTGCTTTTAACTTTTTAAGCCTTAGAAGAGAAGTGTTGATTCCCCTTACATTCCATATAATCATATGATGCTTCAGCTTATTAATATCCATATTTTTTACTCTTGGAGCATTTAGAAGGAGATCTAAGTGCCATCCTGTTAATTTGAGAGAAAAAAGTAGGTTTTTCATTCTTATTTTGAGCAACTGTGGGAGTAATACTTACCTGATCCTGCTGTAAGTCTTAAAAACTTGAAACCTTTACCAAAGTATCTTGCTCTTTACTTAAAAATAAGAACATGTTCGTTAATATAGGAGAGGCTCTATCCAAGGGGGGACATGAGAGTCATTAGTATCATAGTTAACATGTAAAAAGAGATCATCATTGGCATAAATTCTGTTTGGAAAGTTATGGAGAGAATTTGGACAAAGATCATCAATTTTGGAAATTAGGCAATCCTGAGTGGTTGATTTTATCATTATCCGGGAGTCATTAGGATTGGTGTCAGGCTCTGTATTATTGATTAGAGTGCCCTCCAAGTTGCAGTTATTTGTTTTACTTGACCTAAGAACAGTTGTGCTATCAGAGGTAGACATATTTATGTTAATTGCTTCGTTAGTTGGTGAGTTTAAGCTCGCTGGTGAGTGATTACGATCCTATGAGTTAAAAGATGAACCTGGAGAGGAAATAGTCACAACAGCTTTGCCTTTATCTATTTTTTGATTAGGGGAAACATCAATCACATTATCCATAGGCATAGAGGATGCAGGAACATCAATTTTACTACTTAAATTGTGAGCATTCCACTTCTCAGCAGTTTCTTCACTTTCTTGAGCTAGAGCTATGGGCGGTTCACTGAAAATTTTTCCAGTAGGTTTCCAGTTTTTCTTAGGCATGATGGGGGGATTAATAATTCTGCAGTTGTTAACATCATGGCATAGTTTAGAGCAGTGTGTGAAATAGAGAGGTAACTCTTCATATTCAATCCCATATCTCTTATTGTCTTCCGGAGTGCCTAGCTTAATTGAGGTCTAAAGCTTATTAACCAGATTAATTTCAACATAAATTTTTAAGGCCGGTGGCCTTGTCAAAGCCTCAGTGGCGGTATCCATTTTTAACAAACTCCCAATGAGATTACCAATTGCTTGAATTGAAGAAGTATTATAGTAATATAGAAGGGGATTCCGTATAGTTACCCAAATTGGCACTATGGAGGACTCTGAGTTTGGTGAGAAATCAGGAGTCCACCGCAGCACCTTCATCAGATTACCATTCATCCTCCATGTTCCCTTGATCCAGCATCTTTGGAAATCATCCTTGAGCTCGAACCAAATCAAAATGTGTTTGAAATCGATTGCACCAAGTTGGAAATTGCCCTTGAAAGCTACCGTTTTGAAGGCCATGTGAAGAGCTTCCATGGTAGGACGACTTTTAGGGAACTTTCCAATTAGGGCATTACTGTAGTGAGAGGCTAATTGATGTACTTCCGATTCAGAGTAGAGACATGCTAATTCTCCCTTGTGCTCAGTGATTGGAGATATGTTCGGATTGCACGGGAGCGTATGGGCAATCGGGGGAGGGCGCGATGAGAGGGTTTGGGCGTATGATTTTGGAGCTCCGTGAGTATTCGGCGGAGGCTCCGCCATTGAGCTGCGAAGCGGTGGAAAGTTTGGTGGTGTAGAAAGAGCCGTTATCAGTTAGCTAGAGAGAGAGAGAAAAAACCAGGTTGTTTGTGCTTCAATGAAAATTGGTAATATATCATATGTGCAAAAATATACTCCTATTCACCTTCGTAATAAACTAAAGAAAAAAGTGCTTGTATAACTAACAATCTTTTGATAAATGCTAATATAACCCATAACTTTTTTTAGGAAAAGTGATTTTAAACCCATGACCAGCATTCAAAAGTGCAAATATAATTCTCTCATCGGAAACCAGCGTTGACTACTCAAATTATGACGTTGACCGGATTGAAAATGGTCAAAACACCCTTGTTCTATTTTTATTTTTATTTTGGACAATTTTAACCCTAAAGTAGGCCCCACTGTTAGAATATCAACAAAAATCCTTCGGTTATATCCGCAATTATTTTTAAAACTAAGGCTCTTATCATAATGTTCTAAACTCTCAGTTTTTAAAATAATTGTTGATATAACCCTAATATTTTTGTTCATGTTCTAACGGTGGGGCCCACTTTAAGGGTAAAATTGGCCAAAATTAGGCTAAAAATAGAACAGGGGGTATTTTGATCATTTTCAATCCAGTCAACGCCGATTTCCGGAGAAAGGGTTATATTTGCACTTTTGAATGTTGGTCGTGGGTATAAGAGCAGTATTAAAAAATTGGAGATTATATTAGCACTTATCAAATAATTGGGGGTCATCTAAGCATTTCTCCCAAAACTAAATTCCGTAAAACTTACTTTTTTTCCTAGTATAATACACAGTGCACTAGTGTAGCCTTGTAGGAAAGGGGAATTTATTGGGAATATTCCTCAAAATCTAAATATAATAAAAAATGAGATAGAGGTCCTTATCAAATGCGGTTATACCAAATCAGAGAAGTTCTTTTGTAGGTATTTCTCTGGCCACGCCATTGATCTACCACGATCAAAAGCAATTTCGAGAACCCCATTTAAATTGAACCACCAAAAACGATTATTTTCCACTTTTATTTAGGCGTGTAGAATCGCCTTTAAACAGTTTCGAATTCGAAACTGTTTTCATAACCTCGTGGTCCAATGCTATGTTCCGAGGCCAGAACCTATATGTAGTTTCAGTTGATGGACAAGGCTTGGAGGTCTTGAATGTGTTCCAAACTCTGAGGTAGTTTCCGTCACCAATATGATTTTTGAAGATATTTAAGCAATTTTAATAAATATATAGGTTCCAAGGGGCACCTATTTAGAGGGGTTTTGGTTCCGGGTGATGTTTTTGTCCCCAACCTGGATTATGATGATATTAAATCAATTTTAGAAAAGAGCCTGTCACCTTCGAGACCATCTTATGTAAAACCATGGATAAAATATAAATGGCAAAAAAAATTATATGTGGCGGTTTTTTATGTGGTGAGATGAGTGTCCAATGAGATTTTAACAAGTATTAGATTCATGTGGAGAAAAAATATTTAATTGTAAATTTTAATTAACACTTGTTAAAATCTCATTCGGCCCTAAGCACCACCCCACATATAAAACCTCCATATAAAATTTTTTGGAGGAAAATACTTTTTAAATTGGAAGGGTCAAAACGTAATTAAATTAGGGTCAGGTAAAATTTAAAAGAAATGATGAACATCAGGGACTTAAACGAAAATTTAAAAATGGTCGGCATGTTGCGAAGCTTTTCGGCAAAACTCAGTTTACCGGCATTTAATCGCGGCCTAGCTCAGTCTCCCCTGACGATTTCCGGCCTATTTCGGTGTCCGTCGATTCATCATTAAAAAATGTGAAGTCAATTTCCACGATTCGTTGTCAATTATATGTTCAATTTCCTAGTAAAGTCGATCCAGGCGTTCACAGCGTTGATATTTGTCGCTGGGATTCGCCTCGCAATCATCACAATCATCGCAATCATCTATGGGTTAGACACGGTTGACTTCACCTCGCGAACGGTCGAATTTTGCACGGATTTGGGGCGTTGCCGGGTCGGGTTAGGATTTTGCAGAAACCTTGGCCGATCGATGAAGGGGAAAGAGGGGTCCGGTAAAAGTCAGATCGTATAGGGGCCTGATAAAAGGGCATGGTTGGTGGACTGAATTTGCCTCTAGGCTTGTTCTAACGAACAATAATAAATTAAAATAGTTTTAAAATATCAAATGAGAATATTAAAACATCAAATTCAAAATAGTAAAAACAATTAAAATACACACTTCAAATTAAAATATTAAATCATCGGAAAAAATAAAATTACACGAAAAAATAATAAAGTTAAATATTGAATTAAAATAAGAAATTAATATAGTAAAACATTAACTAAAAAACTATACATATAACATAAAAATAGTTAAATATTAAATATAAAAGCTAAAAATACACCTCAAATTATAATGTTTATTCCTAAAATAACTTAAATGGAAATATACATCAAAATTAAAATGCTTAAACATCAAATAAAAATAAAAAAATTATTGATTAAATGTAAATTATCAATTATTAATTAAAAATACTAAAATACACATCAAAATTTTTTAAAAAAATTAAATATCAAATAAAAATAATAAAATCTACGCATCAAATGTTTGAAATGAAAACATTAAGAATACAAAAAAAATTGATGTACATCAAATAAAAATATTAAAATCTACACATCCAGTGTAAGTAATCCAACATTAAATGAAAACACTAAAATGCACATCAAAATAAATAGGTAATGCATCAAATAAAATACACATCAAATTAGAATATTTAAAAATTAATTAAATACAATAAAAACTATATCAGATATTTTGAAACCACAAATTGAAAAAATAACACATTAATCAAAATGAAATTATAAATTTAAAATTTAAAATTAAGATGTAAAATATAAAAAATAGTGTCAAATGAGTAAAGTGTGAAAATTTCAACATATAAACACAAGATTTACATTAAACAATCAAGATTTAACTGTAAACACATGATTTTATTAGAAAAAAAATGATTTTTGGTATAATATCATAAGATTTGATTGAAACATCAAGTAATGGAAATGAAACATCAAGTCTGAAATTAAAAATGTGGCATCACACAGAAATGGGTAGAAAATTGACATGCAAATCTCCCTATTCCAAATTTTTGACCCGCGAGATTTTTTTGACACGAATAATTAATTCTCCAATTATTTGTACCCAGCATCCCCACCCAAATAAAAAGGTATTTGCACCTAGATGCCTACCTATTCTCTAAACTTTCTATCAATTACATTCAAAACTCCATCTCTAATTAAATTTCATTATATTATATATTAATCCTTGATTTTGTTATGAGATGGTTTTATACATGACTTTGTCATTAGAAAATACTGGTACCGAACGAAGGAGTTTTTCCATGATTGTGTTTCCGAAGTCGGATCCCGTTCCGCGATATGTTTTGAAAGTGTTTTGAGTTGGGGAGCGACTTAATATTATTGTATGTGATATTGTTGATTTTTTCGTAATAAGTAGTTTCGAAATATTAATTTTTTATTTACCGTTACTATACGTAGTTAAATGTATAAGCGGTCAAACATATATTTTAAAATTGTGAAAAATATTATTTATAATTTATACTGGGACAAGAGAGTATTTAAACTATTCATCTCACCATAAAATTGGATGGGACCGTATCTTTCAAATCTTTGAATTTCACGTGAATATCACCATCATTGTAAACTCATTCCCATAACTATCCCTATCACACCTATTATATTTTAAAAAAAAAACAAAAGAAGACCCAAACCTTGTTATGAATTAAACGTGACAAATGTCCTGAGATAGTATAATATTAGAGGACCAAGATTACGAATGGTAATGACCCTCTGGTTACGCGGAAAATTTAGTTAATAATGCAATGGGCCCGTATAGTCAAATAATTCAATCCTATACAACACATGGTTCATAGGTACACATTGTTAAATTATGCAGCAGAAATTTAACGATTCTCCTTTTTAAATATGCTTGGGATATAAATATTGCCATTTGAAATTTATCGATTCTCCTTTTAAATATGCTTAGGGTATATATATTCTCATTTTCTAAACACAATCGTTACAACAAATATAATAAGTGAAATTACCATCAACTTAACTAGTAGTTTGGAACAATAACTAATTTGTTGTAAAAATATTGAAATTATTCCCGATTGATCGTATATACTATTACAAATAGAAATTCAAAAAAACAATAATATTACCATCATGATATATTAGTTTTATTGTGTGAAAATTATGATTAATTGGCAGAGGGGGGCATTTTAATTACACATCAATATCTCTATGCCAAACGGAATATTCAACAACTGCAACAATTGATTCAAAGTATGATCTATGTTGTCCAAACTGTAAACACCTTGAAAAACATAAAATCGAACCTTTCATATAAATAAATTCCTAATGCAAAAACACAAGTGAAATCACAAATACACGACCTGTATAGTTAGATTGGACAAAATACATCGAGTAAACAACTAAATCGAGTGATCATCATAAACGCAACAATCTAATATATTACGCTGAAAAACAATATTAATGTATGAAAATAAATCCATACTTATTAAATAACATAAATATTAAATAATATCAATTTAAAAAATTCTATTTCCATCTTTTGAGAAGATTGAATTAAAAAGGGTGTTTTTGTGTATGTGCAGGTACACCCTTGTGTTTTTTGAAAATGCACTAATGCCCCTGGATTTGCACTGATTTACAAAGTTGTATCCCTGATGCTGTTTTTCGGCGTTGACCTTGACTTTTCCGGCATTAACCAATTTGAAAGGACCAAAATACCCTCTCCAAAATTTTAACTGCTCCACCGCCACTACTCGTTTTGCCGCTCTGTCATCACCACTAGGGCTGGACATCGGTTCAGTTTAATCAATTTTCAATTTAATTTGTTCGGGTTATTCGGTTTAGCTCTTAAAAAGCTCAAAACCAAAACCGACCCAAATAACCCGAATTTTCGAATCGAATTCAAAATTCAGTTTTGCTTTGAAACCAAATTCAACCCGAATAACAAAATTGATTGTAATTTTTTTTAAATAGTTACTAAAATCACTTAACTTAATTTAAAATTAAATAAAAATATGTAATCTAATTTCTACATCATCAAAATCAAGTTTTCAAACTAAAAATACAGTAAGTACAATACAAATTCAACCATAACAATTTTACCATTACATTTTTAAAAAATTAAAAAATAGTCCGTTTAAATATTCATCTTCAAAACCTTCAAACTCCACATTTACATTCACCTTCAATCACTCGACAAATTTACTTAGAGTAACTTGTGTTACTTACTTATTTCTCCAAACTTACTCAGGGTTTAGAGTTTGAGAATATTTTTTTAAATATAAAGATTGGTACTCCAACTTGAATTTATTTATTAATTTAATTTTTTTGTTTTAAAATTTAATTATTATATATTTTTTAAATTTATTTAATTAATTACAATTCGGTATTCGGTTCGGGTTTCGATTTGAGTTTTAATATCCAAAACCGATTCAAAAACCACATTTAGAATTCGGTTTATCCAATTCGGATATCCAAAAACTGTATATTAAATTCGGTTTGGTTATTTGAATTTGGATAATTCAATTTTTAATTTGGTTTTTGGTTCCCTAATTGCCACACCTAAAAACAAACCCTCACCACCCATCTAACTGCTCTGCCACCTCCTCCACGCCAGAAAACAACCCCTAGCCAACCAAAAATCTAGCCACCGGTGAGAGAAAGAGGTGCAACCACTGGCGAGCTTTGTATGTCATCGGGAAGGCAACAGAAGCACCATAGAGAGCTCAATTCAAATTTTTTGCGATTTTACGATGACCTTCACCATTCGTCACCGGAAACTATGTCAGTATCTCAGCGTGACCCATTTGGCCGGCTAGGAACAGATCCAATCCGACAACGATGAAAGGCGTGTTGCTGAGGAAGGATTCTTATGCCTTGGGGTTTTCAGAACGAAGATGGATTTTGGGTTTTCTGGGTTTTGCGGATGAAGAGGAATTCCCGATGGGAGTGTTGCTAACATATTTGCGAGGGGATTTGAGAAGGTTTATGGGTTTTATGCAAATTATGGGCTAGTCGGTTTTCAAGATTTGAATTTGTGGGCATATTTGTCATCAATTTGAAATTCGATGAGCTACGACTTGGCTGTCAACGGTAATGGCAAACGGCGAACTTCAGTATAACTTATCCGACCTCACGTTCAAAATTTTTTTCATGTTGCCCAATTCGAATGTATACAAAACAAAACCTCATCGGAAAACAAATTTAGGACCACTCGGATGGTGGAGTTCGGTATTTTCTGACCTTAGAGCATGTCGGTGTCGCAGTTGGACGGTGGCCAAAATTCGTCATCTCTCCTCTCATCTCCATTTCAGATTTTCAATTTTTTTCCAGGGTCAAAAAAGTAATTTTTGTTAAACCCGAACAAGATAAAGGTTAATCAAATTTTAAGATGAGACCAGGGGCATAAGTGCATTTTCAAAAAATTGAGTCACATATTTGCACAAACACTAGAACTCAGGGGTACAAATACACTTTTTAATTAAAAAAAAGTGAAAGTTTCGAGGAGGCAGAAATTGCCGTTTTAAAAGCAAGTCCAACAGCTTCACTTTTTTAAGTCCAACAACTTCACTAAACTTTTCTCAAGAATAGGGAATGAAACTCAATATTCCCTATATTTTTTTGATTCAACTCCAGCAGGTTCCCTATTTTGCATAATCTAAAATTTATTACACTATAGATACTTTTTCATTTAAATCACTTCAAAATATATTATAAAAATTAAGTTAGTTTTTGAAAACAATCAATATAAAAATTTGAAACTAAATTTTTTATATTAATTCAAAACTATTTTTTTGTATTTTTTATATATTCACCCGGTTTGAAATAAAAGGTACTCCATTCATTCAGCGGCGGAACCAGACCAATATCTTAGGAGGGGCGAGTTAGTACATAAAAAATTTTCATTCAATACACTTCCTCCGATTCACTAACAATACAAAGTCTAATTGCAAAAAATTTCAGGCCATGTTTGACCATCGGTAACTTTAGTTGCAAACAATAACGGACATCATGTGAGATATTTTTAGATTTTCTTTACTATGTAGTTTCTAAAAAGTATTTTTTTTGTGCATTATTGTATGCAACTAAAATTAATGGTGGTCAAACATGCCTTGAATTTTTTTAAAGAAGAAAGATGGTATTGTTAGTGGACCAGAGGTAAAAAAATATATATAACATGATTTCAATACACAACAAGTTATATATTTTTTCTTTGAATCTTTTTGTATAAAAAAATGAATTCATACTCTATCATAAGAGTAGAAACAAATTTTAAAAATCATAACTTTAATTGTCTAACTTGATTTTAGTGTCTTAATATGAAAGACATGTTATAATATTAGCACAAACTATTCCAACAATATTAGCCCAAAATAGGAAATGAGTAGGGGTGTTGCTCATATTATAATAAATTTTCTCATTCTAGCCTTGTTTGAAATTTGCTCCTTTTAGCCTTGTTTTAATATTTTGTTTCTGAATTTGTTTTAATAGCCCAAACATGAAGTAGAAAAAAACACTAATCAATGTCATGGGCTTAATTGAAAATTTCAGAATTTTTAACATTTTAATATTCAAAGAATTATCTTCTTACTCAGCCTCCATTGTCAAATTTTTGGCAAACCAAAATAACTTCAGTGCCTGAAAATCAAATATTCTTGGCAAACAAAAACTCTCTTAAACTTTAAATCCTTAGCTTGGCGAAATTTAACACTGATCCTATTAACTTTGAACAACCGGGGCACACAAAAACAATGGGTTTACTACTCTGGTAATTTCCGGAATTGAGTCGGGGTGGCCGCGCCGGCTAGACCCCACCCCCTCAGTTTCGTCACTACCATCATTCAACTAATATTGACACTTTAATTTTTTACACAATAATTTAGAAGATTCCAATTGAGTGGAGCAAATTGAATGTAAGATTGAAAAAGTAAAATTAGTGATAAAAATAATTTTAATCTTTCTATATTTGGAATGTGCCAAAAAATACCAATTTAGAAAGTGTGCCGATATTTTATAAACTCTAAAATTTGACCTTGCGAAAAAGATGAGAAGATGATAAATTGATAAGAATTCTTGTGAGAAATATGAGAGTTGACCTTTATTTTACCTTTAACTAATGTCACTACTATCGGTTTTGTCCCTTATATTATAAAAGCTAAATCTCGGTTTTCAAAAACAAATGTCACTATTATCAGTGGCACTTTAGAATAATAATGACATTTGCATTTAAAAAGAAAATATTAAAAAATGAAACTAAAATATCGATCTTAATTAGAAACTCGTTTTCTTTTCGTATTTTTTAAAAATATATTCACCCAATTTGAAATAAAAAGGTAAAAATATCCAAAAAAATTTAAAAAGTTATAAACTATAAACCAAAGATATTAATAACAATTTTCTAAACAAATCATTATTGACAAGCTTCTTTGAAAAAAAATATAAATAAGCATCCCATAGTAGTTTTCTCTAAAAAAAAATGGTTGGAAGTCCAAGGTACTTTATAGTAGAAATGGTAGAATGGTGGAAATATGAGACTTTAATTTTTAATAGAAAAATGAATATTGTATTATGATTTGATGCTTCAATTGGAATTGCCTTAAATTTTCATTCCATATAATTTTTTCTCTTTCTACAAATATAGGGAAGGAAATATTCTTTCTCATCAAAATCTATATTTTAGTGAATATGATAGAGAAACAATTGAAGCTGAAACACCAAGTAAAATCCCTATAATCAATGAAATAGGAAGTTGTTGGACTTGCTCTTAGGTTTTATAACAGTACTCCACAACATATGGTAGGCGTAATTGTGTAAATATTGTCATTTAATATGTCTTCTGCAAAATATTGTAATTAAAGCAGATTAGATTATATTCATTTTAAAAATACTAAAATGACACTAACTTTAGCATGAAAGTGTCAAAAAAAGCTAACTTTATAATGTATGTTCCAATTTAATTCTGAGCTTCGTTGACTTCAACTGTCAATGGTTGATTTAGCCAGAATTTAAGGTAATGATGATTTTACCCCTGGATTAAAAAATAAAAAAGAGAAAATTTTCTTTTCTTTTTTATTCATGAATCTCCTCCGCCCTTTTATTCTTCACAAATGTCTTCTGTCTGTGCCGCCGATCTCCGCCAACCTCCGCCGACACAGAAACTAAGAGTTACGACGATGCATCCTTCTTCCTTTCACAAATCACAATCTCCTTTGCGACGCATCCTTCTTCCTCATGCGATGATGGCTCCGGTGTTAAACGGCACGAGTGGCGTGTGGGTGGATTTCTTCGCCTTTTCTTCTCTTCACCTGAGGGGGCTTCATTGTCGGGGGTGGGTTTCGACCCTTTTTCTCCTGTCGCCTGAGGGGGATTCATCGTCGAGGTTGGGTTTCTCCTAAGGGGCCTTCATCTTCGAGGGTAGGATATGGGGGTGATGTGTTTAATTTGTGCAGTGGTGCCGCCGGGAGTGTATTTCATTATCCTAGGAGAAAATGATTGATGGCGGGGAGGATGAAAGGTGAAAACCAACGAGGATGAAAGGTGGAGAAGACTGATTTGAGCAAAGGTGTCGGGCACTGTGATGGTGGTGGCTGGGGCGGGTGGTGGGGTATAGGTATTTTCATCCTTTCATGTCCAGTCAACACCTGAATTGGTGAGTCAATGCTGAAATAGTGTTTATAACTGCACAATTCTGTTGGGATTGATTCCCCTTGTGTTCCCAAAAAGTGGTTGTTGGGAATGCATAACCCACCACTTCAACCAACATTAGTATGATATTGTTCGGTTTGGGCCAACCTCGCACGGTTTTTGATATTGGGCCTCATACAAATATCCTTGCGAAAACTCTGGATTGCGGAGTTTAAATCTTTGACCAAATTAAGGGATCCGCAAACCCTAACTTGGCTGCACAAATTGATCACCAACTAGCCCTCGGGATTGGCTTTCAATTTGAGAATTTGCTCGCTAACTAACCCGCGAGATTAGCTCACAAAAAGGGTTATTTGTTCACTAACTAGCCTGCAAGATTAGTTCATAGAGGGTATTGATACTTAATAAACCCACATGAATAAGCAACAATGAAAAATGTTTGCAAGCAAAGAGTATAAACTCAAAAGTATGAATTTTTTATTGATAATAATGGGAGAAAAAGTTGGCCAAGTCACCCCTATTTATAGGGTTAAATCGACCAAACCCTAATCCCAATCAGAATGGGATTTGATAAAATCTGTGAGAAACTAATAAGACTTATGGCAGATTTAAAAAGTTAAAACCATATTTAACTAAAATACCTATTTTTTATATTAAAACTCACCAAAGGTAAGGGGGTATTTTATTAGCTTCCCCATAGCTTGAAAAAGATGGCACATTCTAGTTTGTAGGGTAATACAGCGTGGAACTCTCGGCTACAGCTCCGAGCATATACAATCTATGTGAAACATATAATCCCTTTACCTTTGCGCCACACTCCAGTAAAGAGAAAGGCCTATCCAAATTGACGAGGTATAAAATGGCCTCCCACTTTTTTGCCTCCACCCCCCTGTGTGAACAAAAGAGGTGGCCTTCCATTTTAAACCCCTTGCATATTACTCCCCCTGGAGCAATATACTTCTGGATTTTGATGATAACTGATGCTGAGTTATTGAACTCATTGATACCATCGGACTCCATTAAATCTCCAAATGCTGCTTGCTTTCTTTTGCTGCAGCACCAGAAAATACTGCAGTCTCCTTGTGGAAGAATCAGTCCAATCCGGAGCTTGAACCTGTCATTGAAGAAAAGAAAGCATAGTATCTGTTGTAGAAATTTTCATCTAGCTCTAACATATGGAAATTCTCTGGCATCAAGCAAGACCAATCCTTTAACATTTTGAGGCAAAGAATGATGCATAAAAACACAAGAAGATTTAGTAGTACTAGCCAGCTTAGCAAGAGAATCAGCCACTAAATTAGCTTCCCTAAAATTGTGTGTGAAAGAGATGTCAAGCTCACCTGTTAAGCTCTAGATGGATCTAAGCAATGCATTGAATCTCCATAGTACCCTATACTCTTTCCTGATCAGTCTTAGTAACAGCAAAGAATCCATCTCAACCTGAATGTCAGTATAATCATGGAAGAAATCAGTTTCCAGTCCTATGAATAAAGCAATGATTTTAGCTCCCAAGCTGTCCATTTCCTCCAAATATTTTGATTTGGAAATAAGAACTTTCCCCTGCCAATCTCTAATTACTACCCCTGCTCCAGCAGTTTTAGAAGAAATAGAGGATCCATCTGTATTAAGCTTGTATTGCCTATGTGGGAGTTTCCAAGCAACCAGTTTCTGGGACCTAGTTCTTGTAACTGAATCTATTGGAGCTATTGATAGGAGAGAAGAGTTTATGTGAGTCATATCTGAAGCCTTCCATCTTATCCTGTTGATATAAACCAAGGATCTAATTGTGTCTATGACATTTTTAACAGTTTTCATTATATCTGGTGCATGATTGTTATAGATATACTGATTTATTGCATACCAAATAAACCAGGAAGTTATTGATGGGATTAATCTTACACATATTTGTTGTAGTTCAGATTGGACTTCTATATTCCAATAGTAGTAGAATCTATCCCACAAATTTTGAAAATGAACCAGTTTCACATCAAAGAACATGTTGATATGGTTCCAAATTTCTTTGGTCCAATTACAGTCATTAAAACAATGATGAACTACCTCATAATCCATTTTACATAATGGACAAATAGATGGTAGATGGAAGCTAAAATCTTCCAGAATGTCAGAGAGAGGTAGTAATCTGTTTAGAAGTCTCCAAGCAAACATTGAAAAAAAATATTGGTAGGAATTTAGACCATAGGTGTTTAAATGAATCTATCTTAAACCTCTTAGGTCTCAAAAGTTCATAAGCAGAAGAAAGGGAAAAATTCCCATTCTTTTCAGGTTTCCAAACCAAGTTATCATCATATTCATCAAAGAGAGGAAAGTCTCTGGATAGAAGCTGAATATAATCAGTACTCAATCCAGTTTGAAGTATAGGAATGTATTCATGTTGATGCATGAAAAATTCTGCTATGGTCATGTTTGGGAGAGGCAGTGAAAGTTGTGTGTTCCACTCACTAAATAGATCAGATTTATTTAACCAATTAGTGTGCCAAAAAGAAACCTCACCTCTCCCAACCTGTAAACAAACATTTTCAGAAGTTATAGCATCCACTTCTTTTATCCTACGCCAGGTTTTTGAAACTTTCAAGTAATTGGGCAAGGACCTCATGAAGTTAGACCATAGAGAATGCCCTCTTTGCAGTTTCCACCAAAGTTTTAAAGAAAAACTTTTGATGAGAATATGAAGGTTCTTAACTTCCAGACCATTTTCCATATGTGGAAAACAGAGTTTAGTCCAACATCTCCATATCTTCTTTTGACCAAAATCTGAAGTTCCCCAAAGAAACTTGCCAAAAAGAGTGTGTAATTTATCTATTACCCCCCTTGTAGGTTTAGAAACTGTTAGAATATGAAGTGGGATTGCTGAAAGCACATGCTTCAGCAATACCAGCCTTCCAGCTTGATTCAACCATTTGTTTTGCCACAGTAAAATTTTAGCTGATATTTTTTCAAAAATTGTTTGAAAGTAGCTGTGCTTGGTTCTTCCACAATAGATTGGACACCATAAATATGTAAATGGGAAAGCTCCTGGTGTCATATAAGTAATATTTCGAATAAGACTTCTGTAAGAAGGGGGTGCATGCTTTGTTAGATAGTAGGCTGATTTATGGAAATTTATTTTCTGGCATGTTGCCTTCTCATACACCATCAATTTTTTTAAAAATTTTTTAAGCTCTTCTTATTAGCCTTTAGAAAAACCACCATGTCGTCTGCAAAGCTTAAATGAGTGATTTTACAAGCTGATCTTGATGTCTCAAAATAGTCGATTCTTCCTTGTTGATAAAGGACTTTCAGGTTTCTTGAAAAAGCCTCAGTTAGCAAAATAAACAAGTAAGGAGATAGTGGATCTCCCTGTTTAATGCCTCTGGAAGTTTTAAAAAACCCAAAAGGTTTACCATTTATCAATACTGAAAAACAAGTTGCAGCAATATTACCCATAATGTTTTTAACTATAAGTCCATGGAATCCCATTTTTAAGAGTAATGAATTAAGGAATGACCAAGATACTCTATCAAAGGCTTTCATCATATCAAGTTTGAAACACAGGTTGAAATCCTTTTTTCTTATTATGCAAAAACTGAATCATTTCTTGCATTAATAAAACATTGTCAGCTAATTCTCCATCCTGAAAAAGGCTGATTGTTCAGAAGAGATTACCTGTTGCAAAAACTGCTTAAGTCTCTCTGTATAGACCTTTGAGAAAATTTTGTTAAGAAAGTTTGAGAGGATTATAGGTCTATAATCAGAGAAAGATGAATTAACTTGTTTCTTAGGTATCAATACAATAAAAGTGGCTTCTATAGCTCTTGGAATGGGGACACCAAGTAGAAACTCATTAACAGCATTCAGCAGATCAGTAGAGATGATATTCCAGCAAGCAGTATAGAACTTACCTGGATATCCATCTGGAGCTGGCGCAGAATCCCCATCCATACTGAATACCAAGTTTTTAAGTTCCTCTAAGTTGATGTGCCTCATAATATCTGCATTCATTTGATTAGTGAAAAATATGGGAATATCTTGTAACATTGATGAAGCAGCTAGGCCATCTAAATCAGAATTATTATCTGTTAGAAGATCAGAATAAAATCTTACAGCTTCAGCCCCAATTTCATCCGGATTTTTTATCCATTGATTCTGGGAGTTTTTTATTTCTGAAATTGTTTGCTTGAACTGCTTAGATCTAACTGATGCATGGAAGAATTTGGTATTAGAATCTCCATCCTTAACCATTTAACCCTAGATTTTTGTTTCCAAAAAACTTCTTCTCTTTTTAAGGCAAGTGTAAGCTAAGCTTGAGATTTATGAAGTTCTGTCCTAGATTCATTGTCTCTCTGTTGTTGATATCTTACTTCCATTTCTAAAACAGTTTCTTCAGCTTGCTGGACTCTATCATGAACATTACCAAAAACACTTTTATTTCATTCTTTTAAGGCATTTTTCAATCTTCTTAATTTTAAAGAGATTTTTATCATACCAAACCCAGTGCATGAACTATTCCAGTTAGTTGTAACTAAATCCAGAAATGTATCATGCATTAACCAACAAGATTTTAATCGAAATGCCTTAAGACCAGGAGATAAATTGTGATTAGCCACAGTGACAAGCAAAGGAGAATGATCAGATGGATGTCTTGCCTTAATCCTGATGCTTGTATTAGGAAATAAATCTAAGAAAGCTACATTAACTATTCCCAAACATTTCCTAATTCCCTTACCCCAGTCCATGTATACTGATTACCTGAAGTTGGGAGTTCAATTAATTGGTTATCTTCTATGAAAACATTAAAGTCAATCATACAATTTAGATTAGGGGAAGACTGGCCTAAATATTCACTTGGTTCTCTAATGACATTAAAGTCACCAATCATCATTATAGGTTTGTTACAATGTTATTGGTCGAATTATATTGCTTCTCGGATTTCATCTTATAATCTTAATCACCGAAAATACCTTCTATGATGTTATAAGACAATAATTTCATATTCGCATAATTTTCACAAATTTTTATTTTAATAATTCTGAACTTTACAGTTTGGATCGGATCCCAACTGGAATTGATTCATTTGAAAAGAAAAAAATAAATTCGAGTGGGTTTCTGGGTCAGCCCAAAACAATGAGGCTCTTGCCCGAACCAACCTGGAAATCTGGTTCATCAAAATTAACGAAAAAACCCGTGCGGCATTCTTAACCAACAACCTCTTCTTTTCCTATTTGTTTTTGTTTTTTGGTTTCTGGGTCAGCATCAAATTAATGAGGCTATACTATGCATGGTAAGACCAATGCAATGGTAGAAATCAGTGGCGGTTTCATTCCAATTAAATATATTCTTTCTTTCATTTTTTCTCTTCCATCTCACCCTAAGAAATCACTTTAAAAATTACTCTTTTTTCTCCACAATGGTAAGAAATCACTTTCTACTATTTAGAGACCTAACTTGATTTTCTCTATCATATTCACAAAATTTTTACATTTAATTTAAATAAATTTTTCCCACCAAAATAAATTGAATGTGAAATTTAATAATACAATTTTATTTTTTAAATTTCATTTCATTTTTTTTCATAAAATATTAAATATTTTGTGAATATAAAATTTTCCAAAAATTGTTTTAAAAAATTATAGATTTTAAATTATTTTTTACAGATTGTAAAATAAATTTTACAAATTTAAAAAAAATAAAATTTTTTGAAAAATAAAATAAACAAGAAAGGTTGGGCCCCAATCGGTTTCTTAACCGGTTTCTTACTAAGAAATCATGAGGCGGTTTCTTATGCCCTAGAAACCATCACTGTGGGTGTTTTCGATTTTTAGATCGATTTCTTAAATTTAAGAAACCGACATTGCGCATGCTTTGAGGCTTTACCATAGATTATGGCAATACGAGCATTCTTCTAATGCCGTATTACCTACTCAAATCCATTGATAACTCTTACTCTCTCCTTGCCAGTTTAAATTGCACTAAAATTATTATTCTTAGAGTCTCACATCAGCGGTTAACAGAGTTATGATTCAATATATAAGATCATGTGTTATCTCTACATAGTATCAATTGGTCTTATGATAGGAGTCAATCGTTCTAATATAGTATCAGAGTCCGTGGCCCTGTGACCCCTTTATATCTACATTTGCGCGATAATTTGTACCGTTGCACGTAAGGGGTGTTTTAGCGTCCCACGTCAGTGATTCATGATTGACAGAGTTGTGACTCAATATATAAATTAGTTTTTTGATAGGAGCCCGTGATTCTAATAATTATTACGCTTGTCATAAAACATGTTTGACCGATAATATATTTACCTATGCATAATAACATCAAAAAAAAGTTAATATGTAGAAACTTCTTGTCACGATGAATTATAATACTCCTTCCGTCTCAATTCAAACTGCACACTTGCTTTTATAACACTATTCTCTATCAAAGTTTGACTCCATATTTAAATAGATATATGAGCAATAATCTTATCGTCTGTAATATTGTTGAATTCGTCGTAACAAGTAGTTTCTAAATATCAACTTTTTATTTGTCGTTATTATACGTAGGTAAACATATTAACAGTCAAGCATGTTTCTTGAACAACGTGATAATAATTGTTGTGCAATTTGAACGGGGACTGAGGGAGTATTTTTATTCATATATCTATTCTAATATACAGCGTAAAACTTGTTGAACATATATTGATGATATCATGTGGAAATTTAAAAATGAAATTACACTCGTAGTTAATATGAGCAAGAATAACAAAATTTATCAATTATTCATGCGTACAATTGGAAAGTTTAAAATACAATTATAATCAAGTTTCAAGCAATCACATATAGATGGAGTCATGAGTAAACTCATTGATATGAATCTCCTTGCGAAGACTTTGGATTGCGGAAAATTGGATCTTTAACCAAATGGGAATCTCGCACAACCCACTTGTGTTGCACGAATTGCAGCATCTATCCCGCAGGGTACACTCAACTCGACTTATAAGCGTCTAGCCCGCAGGGTACACTTATAAGGTTTCTCTCCAAACGTCTAGCCCGCAGGGTAC
>JAULKM010122697.1:0-20716 GCA_032355605.1 Rubia tinctorum | reverse complement strand
AAGCGTTTTGGTTTGATTCATGTCGACTACAACAATAGCCTCATCCACCGCCCCAAGTCATCTGCTTATTTGATAGTAATGTTAGTTATTTTTTATCATACATTTAGTGGAAATATTTTTGGATGTTGCTAGATGTGACCATATACATATATGTTGCTAAATTGTTTTACTGTTTGTTGTGAAGCATTAGAGCAGCTGCGGTCAGAACCCTATTCTACTGCTTTTTATCCCAAATCAAAGTAATAGAGCAGCTACGGCTAGCCCCCAATATTTCCCCTTCCTCTGAACGCAGCTGCGTCCAGAGGAAGGTCATTTTTTAAATCCTTTAATATTTTTGGCATCGGTTTTATAAAACCGGTGCTAGACCAAAAAACCGGTGCTAAATATAGCACCGGTTTTATACCAGACCAAAAAACCGGTGCCAAATCTAGCACCGGTTTCAGCCCAAAAACCGGTGCTAAACCTAGCACCGGTTACTTAGGCACCGGTTTTTTAGAGACCAATAACCGGTGCTAGAAGTTCCGAAAAATCGGTGCTAAAGGGGGGGGGGGTCTGTGGTAGTGATTAACGTCCTGTTCGATCGGATTCTATTTTAGCTCAACCGGTGAACTTCTTAGTTTTTACACCTATGTCCCTCCAAAAAAGTGGGAGCGGTTGAAATACAAAATTGGAGACACACTCAACAAATTCACATTGTCACGATCATGTTGTACCGATTTAGGCATCAACGGGTGAATTGAAGGGCCCGAATCTTCACAGGGAGTATTTGACGATACTTTTCAAAAATGACACTATGGCCTAACGTTCCTTGCTTGTTCCCTATGCTTTAGACTCTGTAGACGAACAAAAGGACAAATGTTTGATATGGAGATTATGTGTATTGTCTAAGAGCGACACGAACTGGGGTAATCGTCCCTCATTTTCATTAATATTCTATTACTACCCTTACGATGAGGGTCATTAGAACGATAATGTCCACCACATAGAATCACAAAAAAATCAGATATTCTTGGATTTTTATGAATTGAAAAGATAATAAAATATTATCCATCAATTTTTTAAAAGCGCTATTACGTGGTCTAGAGTAAATTGTAGATGATTACTTGGGTTAATTAGAAGATCTTGTGGAAGTCTCCATGGGATCAAGATAGTTTCTTTTTCACTTTCGAGGATTATAAGTTTGATTGGAGATGACAAAGGTCCTTTCCGGGATGATTAGAATCGATTTTTGGATAACCGGTGAACTTTTTACTTTTTACATTTAACTCCCTCCAAGAAAGTGGGAGGAATCGAAATGCTAAATTGGAGATAACCTTATCTAATTCACATTCACTATTGGAAAACCCCCTTATAGGCACCGTATATACACCACCAGGGCACCGTTAAAATCGGCCCCTGAGATACCGAAGCCTAAGTTACCTAGAGCAAATTTTCACAGTTTTAAGCACCGGTAATTCAAAATGAGCACCGGTAAAGGAAGATCCGGTGTTTGATCATTTTCACACCGGTGTTCAAGAAGGCATGACAGTTACAGATATCGGGCACCGATATGTTGAAAAACTAGCTGGTGCTTATTTATTTCAACACCGGTTATTAATTTTGTACCGATGGCTATTATTTTTTAGAATTATCTTGTACTATAGAACCAACATAGAATTTCTTAGCACCAGTATGAGAAAATATTCGGTGCTCATCTTTTTCAGCACCGAATGTTTATTTTGAGCCGGTGCCTATTATTTTATAGAATCAGATTTTATTATAGAACCGACAAACATTTTCTAGCACCCGGATGAAATTTTCTACAATCCCACAATTTTCATACACAAAATTTTACAATCCAATTCCACAAGAACCACATCAATCCACAATCCACCAAGAACCACATTAATCCATTTGAACTCAATCAATGACAAAAATCAATGCATAATCCAAGAACTCAAAATAATACCAAAGCTATCGCCTTCCATTCGAACCTATCCACAACCAATAAATACACTTTTACAATATACCATTTCACCCCAAAAAATTGTATAGTCAAAAAATATATAATGTGATAGAATCCATTATCACGAAACACATCGAGTATCCACCACAATGACATTTTAATTCTTTGAGGAAATTCATCGAACATCGTATGCACATACAAGTATTCAAGCTAATAAAGGAAAATTTACAAACTTTTATGCACATGCAATGGAAAGGGGACACTTAACTTTGATTTTTGTGTCTGCTTGTAGTATATTGGCACCAGAAAAGCCACCAGATACTGATTCCTAAAAGCTTGACAAACTCGTGGGTGTTGAACTCGACGAAATGGTTTGGTTTTGATGCCTAAAATCTTGTTCCCTCAAAGTTATATACACGGTTGGGTTAATGTGGAAGTAATTGGGAGTTATGGAGAGTTAAAGATGGGTGAGACGTGGGAGGGGTGGCCTCGAATGGCGGAAGGTGAAGAGAAACCGCCGTTGACGAAGATGAAACTGACGACGGTTCCTGAAACTGGGTGTTTTATATTAAAAGTAATAACACTGGTTTAAATGAATAAATACCACATGTCACTTGTTAAGTATGGAGCACTGGTATAATACCGGTGTTTATGAAAAAATATCGGTGTTGTTGGTTGATGAACACAGCTGCGCTAGGCTGCTTTAAAGCCCTTTTAAAAAAAGAAATTCTAGTAGGGGACAAAGACCACGAGGACAAAATTTTTGTCTAAGTGTTGAGCACCAGTATCATAACCGGTGCCCAAATGAAAATTATCGTTGCCTTTATTGTATAACGAAGCTGTGCTAGGCTGCTTTAAAGCAACTTTTTTTTATTCTGGTTGTGTACAGAGAGCAAAGGATAATTTGTTTTGGCTAAGTGCTTTGAGTACCCAGTTGAAAAGAACCTGTGCCTTTTAAAACAGCTACACTAGCCTACTTTAAAGCGACTTTTATTTTTGACTATGGATAGAGAGCAAAGGGTCAAAATATTTGTCTAACTATTGAGCACCAGTATACAAATCGGTTCCTTTAAATTTAATACCAGTGCCTTTAAAATTTAATTTTCATCCTTTTCATGTCAAAAATATTTTTAAAAAATTTGGTTCCCTAAAAAATTTCTAGCACTGGTAGTACGGTCCTACTACCGGTTCTAATCTTTTTAACTATTTTAAATGTCATGCTTTGGGCCCCGTTACTAATTGGGATTAGTTGGCTGACTTAATTGACCAAGATATTAATTAATGATCATATGTACGATGTATAGATCACGGTTTTGGGGTTAATCGTTTAATTAAAAAATGTCGTAAAATGTATGTAGTAAAAATATGTTACGGCCCAATTTTTTTTTTAAAAATGCTATGGCCATGAATTACCACTACAAGAGTAATAACTTGCTTTTATAAAATGCATGTGTACATGTTTGAAGAATACATTTAAAAGAAGTGTGTTCTCGAGGGCAATTTTAAAAATTATTGCAAATAGGCCCTTCTTGTGAATTTTTTCCTTTACATTCCTTTCCGCTGCTACCCCACCCATGAGCAAAACTACTAGTATACACTCCAGAGTAAATGATAGATGCATGCGCAGTGGGAACTAAGAGATTTTGAAAAAGTTAAAGAATACTTATTCATAGCCGATCATTGATACTAACTTGGCGTCTAACTTGTAAAATTTATCCGGGGGGGGGGGGGGGTGGGGGTTAATAGTTTGATTAACATCGAGCAGATTTCAACTTGAAGTCACGAGCAAACTTTTTTACTTTTTGCACTTTAGTCCCTCCAAGAAAGCTGAAATTGCCGAAAGCCAAATTGGCTAAGCATAAATGAAATTCAATGTCAGGGGAGGTTAACTTTGTGCTTCAGATATGGTTGTATGGTTGGGTCAAAAGAAGGACCTCGTTTGGGAACTTTGACCGCTATAACAAATTCTTGTAAAATTACACTAAGGCCTCATTTGTGTTGCAACAACGACCGTTGCTCCAATGCACTTGATTTTTTAAATGAGTTTATAATAAATTGAACTTTATTTTTATTCTCGGTTTTTGCATTTTCGAATTACAGTTCAATAAGTAGTAATACAGCGCCTATATGTTAAATACTGGTGGCAATGAATATATCTGGTGCCATCAATTGCGTAACGCAGTTGTGCCGGCCTTTTTTATTTATTTATGGCTATGGTCAAAGAGCAATTACTTAGCACCGGTATATCAACCGGTGCCTACTTTAATGATACTGATACAATTGTTGAATAACGCAATTGTGTAAGGCTGCTTTAATGCTGATTTCAAATTTCTGGTTATATATAGAGAGAGCAAATGTCCTAAATTTTGTCTAAGTACTGAGAACTGGATGTCAACCGGTTCCTATGAGAACAATACCAGTGCATATCTTGAATAAAGCAGCTGCCCCAGGCTGTTTTAATGCGGATTTTCGATTACAAAATTTGGTCTATCCCAAGAAGTTGGACTTCTCGAATTTAAAATTTACGAAACTAACAATTCACCTACCCAACAATAAGATATATGTAGTTACTAAAAATTTAACGATGCGATGTTCACTGAACTTTCACTATGCGATGTGAGGGGGAAAATAGTCATGGTAGCTATTCCTATTCCGACCCTTATTGGTCATCCTAATAAGCATGTTGTAGTTATATAAGAGATATAAATAACAACATTGCGCTCATAATAATGACCAAGAAGTCGCGGCCCAGGAATAGCCACCGTGAAAAATAAATAAAATTAGGGTGAGAAAAATAAATAATTACCCAACAACAAATTAAGTAATTGTTAATTTCATGAAAAATAACGTGAAAGCGGTCCCGCTTCCTCGAAGCAGGCCGTGTTGTCTGATTCCTGTGACGTTGATCCTACACGAATGTCCTCTGTGACGTCATTGTTTCTCTGTGATGGGAAAAGTCTGATTGCCTTGATTGCATCTTGAAATTGGTAGTTTCGCCCTTTCCGCATATGGTCACACCATCTTGGTGGAACTGGCAATCCATCTGAAAATTTTGATTACTTTTCTCCAGTGCGGAGACCCTAGATTCAATCGACGAGGCAGATTGCGATGGTCATATCTTGCAGAATGATTCAATGGCAATTTGCATCATCGGGTGGCCAAAGGTATCATGGTCATAGTTTGGTACCCCCGCTTTCGAACAAAGTGACAAAATGAAGCTGCAAAAACCATAGGATCCTATCTACTCCACGTCCCGTGTTAGACTCTAAAATATTCTTTCCTCAACATTCCAACATAGTTTATTTTTTTATTGCATATAACTTGATTATCCGACTCTTGTGCACTTCGGTTTTCACGGTTACGGGGTCAATATGGGAGGCTACGAAGTGATTCCACCCATTCATTTCTGAGGACAGTGTTTTCTTCTAAATTCTTGTCCACCCAGGAAACACTAGAGCATCAACATTGGTACCTTCTCTTGTGATGCATCGCATAATATTTTTTTCAATACTTTGTTTTTAAATCATCATCCTCATTGGTTAATGCTGACATCTTGTCCTCCCCATCTTTTACAGTAGGTAATCCTTACAAATCATTGATAGCTTCAAGAGATAGAAGGGCTAATTTCCCCTAGTATAATACCTCATCCATGCTCAATTAACACCTCAAATTTGCATAGAACTCACCTACGATGGTCAAGTTGAAAGTTGGAGGTGTAACACAAAAATTTTCCCATACCAATTGCCAAATAGTTTATTGAAAAGGTTGATATGCTTCTATTCCCCTTTCCGGATAATGCATCCTGTTATGTAATTTGGGCCAACAACCTTTCCTCCTCAGACAAAAATCTATCTTCTAACTGCTTCGAATGAGATCCGCTTGAGGGTGACGATAACCCTTCTTTTCTAGGCCTCTTGCTTGGGGTTTTGGGGGCCATCACCTATATTCACATACAAGCATTTTCTCAAACACCTTGTATGAAAGGGGAATGTACTCAAAGTTCTAACAAACAAAAACAACATGAAAAGTCTGATTATCCGTGCAATACATATCTACCACACAAGGGATTATAACACTAAATTTACATATTCCAATTATAATCACAATTGAATGGAAAACCAAGGATTGTGATTTGAGCTTTGCAATTCATGATTATGTTTTCATTGTAAATACAAGATTCACGATTAAATTGTATTATAAGATCATTACAATATTAAAGGAAAATATGATATTACCTTATGAAGCACAATCGTAATTGTGTGGAAAAGAGGGTTTTATGATATTTGGTGTCAAAAGATTTGTGTGTTCATATAATAATGATATTGTTGCAGAAAATTTAGTTTAAAAACAGGTAACCACACCTTAGCACCGGTATAAAATCTCACAAATGCCGATTCCTTTGTTGAATAAACGGATGCCTTAGTATTTTAAGGCAGCCTTACGCAGCTGCTTTCCGGCATTTTAAAAATATTTGAAGAGACCAGAGAGTAAGTCATGATTTTTTTTTCAAATTACCAAGCACCGGTACATAAACATGTTTTTCTGTTGAATATACTGGTGCCATAATATTTTAAGGCAAACCGACGCAGCTGATTTAATGCATTTCAAAAATATTTGAAGAGACCAGAGAGAGTCTGAATTATTTTTCTATCTAGCACTGGTAACAAAACTAGTTCCTCTGTTGAATATATGTGTTCCTTAATATTTTAAGGCAGCATGACGCAACTGCTATAATGATAATATTAATTATTATGTAAGATCCAAGAGCAAATCTTATCAGCACCGGTATGTATACATGTGTGACTACTTGTAATACATGTGTTGTTACAAGGAACAGTGCATATAATTTGTTCTTTAGCGCCAATACATGATTAAAATTCTGGTGCTCAGTTAAACTTCTCTAGAAATTAAATCATAAAAACATACAAACAAATAGAAATTAAAAGGCAGAAGCTTAATGACCACTTATAATTAATTTGGGATATGAAAAATGGTACAAAAGGAACGATACACCAAATATTATACCATATCTTTTCCTTTTCAAGACTACAACACCACCCCCAGTATGACCATTCTCTTCCACCCAAAGTTCATCAACATGTGATCATCTACATACGAGTGGTCCACTGACGTCCTCCAAACTCAGGAATGCCGAGGGAAACTCGTTAGTTTCAGATTTGACGGGCTGATCAATTTGATATTGAACATAGAACTTCTTCCTATGGAGTACAACATGCTACTTCTCATTGGTTGGATCTTGGGTATAAAATTCCAGTCGAGCTTGGATGGCTAAGATTAACTTGTCATTCTCGTAACCCACTCGATTCAAGTCCACCAATGTAAATCCCATGGGCTTCTCGTAATGGACCCCTATACCATTTTCAACCCACCTAAACTTTAATACAAAAAATTTAAACTCAACATAATCCAACTGCCAAATCTCCTCAATCACCCCATAAAAGGCCATAACTGCGAGGATAGTTTTTTTTTCTTTCTTGCTCGACTGCCATGTGGATTCAGATTCCACGTAAACCGTATTGTTTTGAGCTATGCTCTTGCTGTCTTTGTCCACTTTTGAAAAAATGAATCCATTAATTTTATAGGCCTGGTATCTTTTCATGGTGCAGTCGGGTGTCCTTGCAGATGCCTAAAGTTTAGCAGACATTCCGTCCACGTTGTAAAGATTATAAAACCAGTTGACAAACGTTGAAGAATGCTTCATTTGTATGTGATTCAATAAACATTCATGATAGAGTTCTTCTAACAGTTGCATATGCTCATGAACACATATTGCAGTCTCACCATTGTTCCGCAAAACATAAAGAAGAACTTTCATCAACTCAGCATTGTGAGGTGTGTAAAGTGTACTTTTGGACCGTGGCATCCCATTCTTCCTACCACTTTGAACATGCTGTGGTACTCCAAGTGCCATCTTCCTAATCAAATTTGAAGTGCAATAGTCAATGATCTCCTCTGTGACATACCTCTGCACAATGCTGGCATCGGTTCGGCTCCGATTTTGTACGTAGCCTTTAAAGACCCACATGTGGCACTCGAACAGGTATATCCAATACATCCCCACAGGACTGCATCTTCTGATTTCTCTAATGACATGGACGATGAGGTGGACCATAATGTCCAAGAATGTTGGGGGAAAGTACTTCTCAAACAAACACAATATTACAATCCCCTCACGCTTCGACTCATTAAGCTGTTTCCTACTAATATTCTTACGAAAAATAGAGTTGAAGAAGTAACACATGCGCATAATGAGAAATCTTACCTCCTCCTCCATGACACTGCGGATAACCACGTGTTGCATCAAGACGTGACAACCATGGGATTTCAACAAATTAAGACACAATTCATCGTTCATAAACCAACATTGGAAGAGTATCTAGACGGTACCTTGGTTCCTTGAATACGCTTACAAACCAAATTCCTCTCACTGATTAATATAATTTAAGGGGAGGGTGACATGTACGTCTACTTCCCTTTCACCTTTGGAGCTAAATCAACTCGTATACTGAGTTTAACCAAGTCCTTCTATGCATTCAAGCTATCATTTTTCTTACCCAGAATGTTTAGTAGAGTCCCAATTAAAATAATGCACACATTCTTCTCTATATGCATCACATCCAAACAATAACGAGCCTCCAAATTCTCCTAGTAAGGCAAATAAAACAAAATTGATCTTTTCTTCCAAGGTTCATCATTTGTGGCAAGCAACTTAGATATCTTTTTCCCAAGAGCAACATTTAATTTCTTTACCTTGTTGTGGATGGAAAATCCACTCAATATTCTTGGCGCCTTCTGCCTCTTCATTCCGCCAAAAAATATGAATTGTGTCAACTCGTAACTTGTGCTTTGCCGGGAGAAATTTCCTATAACCCAGATGCACTGTCTTCCTACCGTTCTTCAACTGCTGGAAATTGGTACATTCCTCGTACACATGATATGCCTTATGACCCTTAATCACATAACCTGAAACATTACCATAAGCCAAACAATAATTTATCGTACAGAAAAGCATGGCCTTCAAATTGAACTTGGTCTCACGATAACCATCAAACACATCAACACCATCAGACCACAAAACCTTAAAATCTTTAATGAGAAGGGCTAGATAGGTATTGATATCATTTTTGGGTTTTCTCGGACCTGAAATCATCAAAGGTATCAAAACATATTTCCTCTTCATGCAGAGATAAGGAGGTACATTGTAAATGGAAAGCATAACCGGCCATGAACTATGTTTCGATGATATGTTTCCAAATGGATTCATAGCATCGGTACACAAAGCCATCCTCAAATTCCGGGTTTAGTTGCAAACTTAGGGTACATCTTGCCAAAATTCTTCCACTGATCTGCATCTGCAAGATGACTGATAATATCATCATCAAGACAACCATTATTCCTGTACCATGTCATGTTCTTCGCATCCTCAACGTTCTTAAACAACCTCTTCATTCTCGGGACAATAGGAAGGTACCACATGCATTTCACAAGGACCCGTTTCCTTACCTTCACAACAATCTCTTCATCCACAACCTCATTTTTCCTTTCCTTATAACAATAAACGTGGCATATGAGGAAAGACACTTTTTTTTCGAAAGCACCCCTACACAAAACACAATCGTTGGGGGCATGCATGTATTCTTTTTATATTTCATTCCCATTGGACACAAAATTCTCTTTGTATTGTAGAGATTGTCCTATAAACATTTTCAGAGAGAAGCTTCTCATTCAAATACTTGAGCAACTTATCCATGCTGGTATTGCTTCATGAACCAACACCTTTTATGTTAAAAAACTCCTGAAACATGACATTACAGTGTCTTCCTTCTTGCAACCAGGAAATAACGATGTATCCTTCTTATCTAGAAATTTTGACAGATGTCATCCACCTGAATTCATGCACCACCTCCTCACATATGTCAGCTAAATTGACATCCCCAAAACATTCTCCTTTGCTACCTACAACCACATCCAGTGGTAGTTTCTTATAATGAAAGGTCCAAAAAAAATCCTTTGTAACAAATGGAGTTGCAACAAGTTTTGATCGTCAATATACTTACAATTCTTACAATCACAACAAGGACATAAGATACGTTTTTCACGACTAAATGCATGCACCATAAACTCCCCAACAAAAGTAATAAATTCATTGCTCACTAAAATATTGTTATCATACACATGCTTACGCTCTAGATAGCACGGTACATCTCTACTATTAATCAATGTGCAACAATTAAACTTCCACAAAAATATACACTTCTATCATAAGATAATTTTATTCATAAAACATCAAGTTACAATCGAAAACATTCAACCTCACATTATTACATTCGTACCACACCTTATCAAACCATATGCATGGAAAACCCATTCAATACATCAACAGTACTACCTAACAAACCAATCTCATTAAAAGTGTGAAGCAACATTACAATGATCAAATGATCAATCATGCAAAAAATATGGCAACCTATCATTCCACACATATACCACCACAAATGGTAAATTAAAATAATTTATATAAAGTACCTTTAAGGGATTTCATTTATGAGCATTCAATATCTTTCTCATCCAAAAATTGCCATTAATGAACCCAAAAGACACATTCTTGCACTTTTTACCCGCTAGAAAAATGTGTTAGGTGTACATTTAATGCACTAATAACACCGGTATACACTAATAGTACCGGTTCCATACTTGCTATTTACATATTAGCATTGGTACTCTTACGGGTGCTAGCTCTAAAATTTCAAATTGGTGCTGACTATTTATGATTCCCCACGTGTTTTTGCATCAACATCGGTACCAAAAACATTGCCAATGCTAGAATTAATGTTTCCCCATTTTATTTATACCTAGCACTGGTATTGTGCCCCGGTAAGCTAGCAACCGGTGCAGATGTATTCATAGGAACCGGTATATCTACCGGTGCTAAGCTTAAATCAATGCAGGTAAATACCATTTCCCACATGTTTTTTGCTTCAGCGCCGGTACCAAATACTTTACTGGTGCTGGAATTACCTTTTTCCCGCATAATTTTAGTTCTAGCATCGGTTTAGTACCAGTATTCACTTTACCGATGCTCAGAATTTTAATTTTTCTTAATTCTTCTCAATTAGGCGTCACTATTCTGCGCCAGAATTTTTTAGCCGATGGAGATATCTGCACAGGTACCAGTATTGTCTTTTTTTTCTTACTTTTACCGGTGCTTATGTACATGTTTTCTAGTAGTGATTGTCACAACCACTATGTTCTGATTTGGGCATGAATGGGTCAATAGAAGAGGCCCATATTATTCTCGGAAAGTATCTGATGGAACTTTGAAAAATTACACTATGACCCAAACTTCCTTGAATGTTCCCTATGCTTCAGAACTCGGCAACCGAACATAATACAAATGTGTGATGTGGAAATTATGCATACTGTCTAAGAGGGACACGAACCGGGGTAATAGTCCCTTATTTTTATTAGTATTCTATTAATACCCCTATGTAGAATCACACGGAATTACATATTCTCATTTTTTATGAAATAAAAAGATAATAAAATTCCGTCCATTAAATTTTAGAAAACTCTAGTACGCGATCTAAAGTAAATTGTAGATGATTAATTATAAGTATACAAGGAGTAATCAGAAGAACTAATGGAAGTCTATATGGAATCAGGCCAGTTTCTTTATTACACTCAATTATTATAAGTTTTACTAGGATGACAAAGTTTTATTCCGGGACGATTGGAATCAATTTTGGGGTAATCGGTGAAATTTTTTACTTTTTGCAATTAGGTCCCTCCAATGATATGGAATAAGTCGAAATGCAATATTAGAGATAACATGTTTTTTAGTCACGTTGTCACGACAATGTTTTTCTGATTTTGGCATAACGAGTCAACTAAGAGGCCTCAATCTTAACATGGAGTAATTTACGACACTTTTAGGAAATTAGACTATGGCTCATGTGTGTGACATCAGAAGCGTATTGACTTGAACGAACCCAAAACTGACCCACGACCGATGTTGTTGTACCTAAAACTTTCAGCAGGAATTGAAAATTTGAGCTGAAAATTTGAGCTAAAATTTCCCCCAACCCTATTTAATCTCATTATTATTCAGCAACATCCATTTCACATCTCCAGCACACTTCCTCTGTACCCAACTCCTCAACTGCCTTTCCATTTCACACCATTCTAACAATTGAAGTGCTCAATCAAATTGCTTTTCTCAAACATCAACATATATTCGAGGATGGAGGATCTCCTGATTAAAATTAATTGAGGTAGTTTTCCATCCATTCCATGTTTAATTACCAATTTCTTTAGTGATTTTTTATGGTTTTTTTCCTCTTGGAACTGAGATGGAATATTTTCATGAAGTATGATGATTTTGTTACATGTTATACAGTGCACAGTGTTTATGTTGCCAAGATAATGCCATGTTTGTAAGGAGTAAGAAAAAAGGCTTAGATTAGGGCTGATTGTGGACAATAATTACATTTTTGTATGAATGTCGTGTAATCCGACGTCACTGATAAGTCGATCTTAGCAACATCGATAACACATTTATGCGACGTCGCACTAAATCGGATCAGTAACTTTTTTCCGATTTGAGATTAATGTCGTATACGTGTGATTATATTATGTGTATTTCATTTGGGGACTACCCAATTCTAACATAAATTTTTATTTCTTGTGGATTGGTTGTAATAGGACAAAGACAGTTATTGATGGACTTTCAGTAGCTAGATGGATGGACTTGTTATTTTACTAATCATCCTAACATTGTTAAAGCCGTACAACATAGACAATGGAGGTTCAATACAAATAATATTTCAATTTCATATCACACTTATGTATTTTTATATATTGTAACATATATTTGTAATATATGTTATAGTTTTGTGGGTTTTAATATGTCATTCTTTTCCGCATTTGTTGTACGATGTTAACCATTTCACGACTTGTTGAATATTAAATATCATGTAACAACTATAGATGAATGATTTTTTGTATCATGAAATACTAAATATTATAATATTGTATGAGAATTTATGTCTCCACGATTAACCTGTGACATCGCACAAATTGGTACCACAACGACACATTACCGATGTTGCATAAACCGGTGTCAATTTTTTTAGACATTGGCCCATCAAAACAAAAATCGTATTGGTCATCATTTCACGTCATAATGTACATGACATGAGTGCATCACAGAGTGCGATGTCGCTTACAAGCATCAGTGACGTCGTTGTTATTAAGATCGACGTCGGCCTACACAAAGTCTCAGCCTTTTCTCTCCCATTGTTTGCCTTCTTGCTCAGGCCAACGTCGGTGACTATACATGCCATTTTTGGCTTCATCGAATTCGTAGCTATTGTCACCTATCGTTGGCTTTCTAGCTTGAACCGACGTTGGTCACAAAACCTGCCGACGTTGGTCCAAGACTGAGGAAAAAAATACCTTTTATCTCGGTTATGAACCGAGGTAAAAAATTGTACTTTTTACTATGCCATTTTTTACTTTGGTTTTTTTGGGACTAAAAACCGAGGTAAAATGTCCTATAGAACTGAGGAAAAAGGTATTGTTTATTGTGGTGGACCTTCAGAATTACTATATGACCGCAACATGATTCAAATTACCAACCCAATTGCCTGTAACTTACGTATTGACTACAGACTAACCCAATTTATTATTTAAACCTAGCTAATCTAACTCACTATTCAACAATTATGCGTGGTTATCACTCCTTAATAGAACATACACATTATCTAACGACCAAATTGACAAAACAACAAAACCTTTCTGTGTTCATGGTTGAGCCATGCGCTTAATCATGGAATAATCACAATTAACAAAAACTATTCTTAATAATGCAATAATCTTAAGCATTAAACACAAGCAATAATGTTAATAAAAACATTGAATAGAAGGAATCTTAGAATCTCACAAATTACACACTAAACATGTTTAACAACTGCTACCAACCCTAAATCTAGACTATCTAGGAAAACCCATAACAAGTGATAGATTAAAAATGTTCAACATAGAGAAATAAATATATATGGAGTATTTTTTGCCTATAAGTCCGCCACCTTATCCATTAGGTAAGTAGTGCTTTTATAGATGAGAATAGAGAGATGAAAATAAAGTGAGCCCCAAAACCCTAGTCAAAAAGCCTGGCACGGATGGTGCCAGTACAGTCTGTGCCAAGTGTCAGGTACGGTTCATGCATATTTGCACAATCTGTTCCCTCTGGAACTAAATTAATTCCTTCACCCTGGACTTCATTCCATCGCACATATTTCACTAACGCGCTCATCCTAATGCCGGCTAAAGAACATGAGATAAACTGTAAGTTGCATTAAATTAGTCTTTTTTGAACGATAATACACTAATGTTTTTAGACAGTTACAAATTTGGATTAGCATCACATGGCCTTTTATTGTTGTACTTCTTGACTTTTAGCTCCCATTTCTCGTGGTTGAGTACCCACCTTTTCTTCTCAAAATACTTCTAGTCGTACAACTTGCACTACACCTCCAGGATCCTTAACGTAATGGTCTGGTCATGTTGTTTTATGATCCTTGTAATGAGACTTCCATAAGGCAAGTTCTTCGCATGCTTCTTGTACCCGGGATTGATTTTTCTCCCATGGATGACATAGTAGCTAGAATAACATCATGGTTGTAACTGTTGGTTCAAATATTTGACCTCTTGTTGGTACAATACTCCTTGCAAGTATCTTGTACACGATCATTTCTTCAACCGTTATGAAGTTTAACTTATAAGACTGATTGGGTTGATTTTACCATGTGTTTTGGATTGTTATGGAGCTGAAAAGTTGTGTAAATCCTTGGATATTTATGTTACTTGGAATGTTATTGCAGTTTAGAGAGTTAGAGGCTGAATTGTCAAGTTGTTGCAGTTTGTGGTCGGTATGCCCATACCGACCAGTATTCCAGAAACATGAAGGAAGTCACCAATTGTACTTAAAGCTGAAAGAGGAGAAAATGTGGAGATGTTGGAGAACCGATAGATTATTCATGCTGAAACTATGTCAAGTCAAAATGCAGTCGGAAAAGAATCTGGATTGGTTTGAAGACTCCTAAATTGTAGGAGAGAATATTTTGTTTATTTATTTGAATTCTAAATAGATAAGAAGATACATATTTTATTCCTTATCTATCTTTTAGCTACTGTAGTAATTTTTGGAAACCTGGTTTTTCACGCAGACATTATTCATACACGCACAGTCATACGTAGACAGTCAAGAGCTACGCAAAACAATATTTGGTTTTTGAGCTTTCAGTATTTTTACTCAAACAATTTTCATCATTTATTTTTTTATGTTTTGGATTGTTAATTCAATTTTGTTTTCTAGCTAAATTCATCTTTTCCGTTAAAGATCAAGGAAGTATGGCGTCGATTCTGGTGAGATTTAATTAGCTTTTAATCCTTTGATTGCATGCTTGCATATGTTGTTCTTAATTATAATGTTTATGATTGCTTTCATGTTATTTCGTAGTGGCCAATATTTGATAGCATGTTAGTTAATTTAAGGCCAATTGACCCAATCATCCATAATTGTGATTTTAGTTCAATGAGTGGTAGGGAATAACAGTCTTAATTGAACAATCTTGCGTCAGAGTTTGTTGATTATGAATTGGGTCTTTCTCATTCTTAATGGCGCTAGCATGTTAAATCTATAAAGCGTCTCTTAGGTTATATATTAGTTAGAGAAATAGATGGTGAGACGTCCTCTTGATTATCGACAAAGTAAGGAAAATTGGTTGTTTGCAACTATAACCAATTTGTGTGCATGAATTTAAAGTCATCTTTGCATCAAGGATCGAGATAGAAAGCCAGTACGGAATTGATCAGAACCGTATTTTTCTCATCATAGTTAATTCTTTTTGCAATCTGTAACAATTTCCCATTCTCATTTTTACTCAATTTTTGGTTTTTCTTATTCACTTTCCTCATCTGGTTACGTTGGTTAAAAATTTGTAGATTAAAGATTAAGGAAAAAGTCTCGTCAATCTCTTGGGAAACAAACTTACTTGAAACTATACTGGTCGGTATGCCCATACCGATCGCAGAATCCTGAACTGAAAATTCAGTTTAGAGCTCGATTTATTTTTGGTATAAAAAGACACCAAATTTTGGCGATGTTGTTGGGGATTGGTTTTAAGCAGTATTTTTCCTTTAATTCTTTAATTTATTTTCCCCTTTTTCTGGTTTATGCCTCGTTCTTCTCGTACAGGAGAATTAATCTTTACTCCAGAGATTGAGAAATTTGCACGAAGTCTAACGAAGTAGAGAAAAGCCTTGAAAGGACATTCTTCATCTGAGCCAACTGCCAACGAAACTCATTTCATTATGGCTGACGAACAGAGACGTGAGGAGGAACAACTAGTTCAGCGTATAAGAGACATTGGACGTTGTAGACACAATCGTCCTTTGTGCATTGTCCTTCTCAACAACAACCGCAATTCAGAGATTAAACCAAGTTTCATACAAGTATTACCTAAATTTGGTGATATACCAGGTGAGAGCATTCATAACCATCTCGATGAATTTGACCTCGTATGTGCAACTCTTTGACCACAAGGTTTTTCGGAGGATCATATTAAACTACTCATCTTTACACACACATTGCAGGGAAAAGCTCGTGAATGGTTTTTGAACTCCCACCCGGTTTAATTTGAACTTGGGATGATTTGGAAGAGAAAATTTTACAAAAAAAATTTCCCGAGTCTGGAGCAGCTAATTTGAGATCCGCAATAAGTGGTATTAGACAAAAGAAGGGAGAGAGTCTTGCGAGTTATTGGGATAGATTTAATCAATTGTGTCGCAAGTGTCCTAACCATGGTTTTACTGAATATCAACTCATCACTAATTATTTTTATCGTGGCATGTGTTCTATTGACAGGTGAATATTTGATGCAGCTTGTGGTGGAAATGTGTTGAACAAAACCATGGATGAGGTAAAATATATCATCCTTGATATAGTCACTCATGAATATGATGAAGATGATAATAGGTCCAGACCAGTCAAGGCAGCCGAAACTTCACATTCAGATGAGAAGTTAGATGCCCTCACATCATTAGTATGGGAGTTAGCAGTGAAGACTTCACGGGGAGCTAAGTGCAAAATTTTCTCACAAATGGGACACTACGTTGATGCTTGCCCTACTCTTCATGATCCTCATTCCGAACAAGCTTGCTTTGGATTTGAAGATGCCTCACCGAGGTCAAGAAGGTACCATCCGTATTCCGATACATATAACCCAGGATGGAGGAACTACCCAAACTTCAGGTGAACCCATAAAGCTCCAGGAATGTATGCTCGGAGACAGCTGCATACCGGTTGGGATGATCACCCCTCCCAGGACGATCCGAATATTCCCATGAATGATGTTCTTAAGAGTATTTCTCAAGGAAGTGAAGTGGAACAAATTTTAGCCAAAAACACAAATGCTTTTTAGCAATAGACATGGGTTGCTATAGGGAACATTGAGCAACAAGTGACTCAACTAGCTGTGGAGGTGAACAAGTTGAAGTTCACCACTAGAAGGTTACCCTCACAGACTGAACCGAATCCTAGAGAGAATGTAAGTACAGTAACCTTAAGGAGTGGGAAAGAGTTAGTTGATCCTAAACCTAAAGAAGAAGACATTAAGAAGAGCCACCATGAAGAAGTCAAAGAGAGTAAAAATTAGTCCTCAAAGGTAAACACTGTACCCATTACATCTATCTCAAACTCAAAAGTCTCTCCACCTTTCCCATCAAGATTAGCTCGAAACAAGAAGGATGATGACTAGAAGGAGATTTTTGGAGGTCTTCAAAAAGGTAGAAATCAACATGCCCTTAATTGAAGCTATAAAGCAAGTTCCCAGGTACGCAAAATTTCTTAAGGAACTTTGTTCGAAAAAGATGAGACATGGGAAAGATGCAAAAATTAGGGTAGGTGAAAATGTTTCTAGAATCATTCAATGTAAATTGCCACAAAAATGTAAGGATCCTGGAATGTTTTCTATCCCATGCGTAATTGGCAAGATGAATGTTGAAAAGGCCATGTTAGATATAGGTGCATCGATTAATGTAATGCCTATATATAATGACTTACAATTAGGACCTCAGAAAGAAACTCGTGTCATAATCCAGTTAGCAGATATGTTAAATGCATACCCTGGGGTTATAATAGAGGATGTACTTGTGAAAATAAATGATATGATGTTTCCCGTGGATTTCTACATTGTTGATATGGGTGATTCATTCTCTGATAATAAGTCCCTAATTCTTCCAGGAAGACCATTCATGAAGACAGCGAAAACCGAGATTGATGTTGATAAGGGAATACTTATCCTTGATTTTGATGGAGATGTAGTTTCTTTCAATATTTTTGATTCCATGAGACATGTAGATGATCCTAAATTTATATTTACCCTTGATGTGATTGACCCCTTGGTTGATGATTTTATAGAAAGGTACTCCAGAGATGACAAGTTGGAACATGTACTCTTCAATGGATGGGTTGACAAAGACATGCTGGATGGCTTGAAAGAAATTTCAGAAATTAACTCCCAACCACTTTTGGACGGTATGCCTTTACCGCCTGTTTCCCGCTCAGAAACTCCAAAAAATAGCTCCCATACACTCTTGGTCGGTATGCCCATACTTCCCACATCCCGCTCAGAAACTCCAAAAATGAGCCCCCAGTCACATTCGATCGGTATGCCCATACCGTCTGTTTCCCCTCAGAAACTCCAGAAATCAGCTTCCAGCCATTTTCGGGCGGAATGCCCATCCCGCCCAAGTCCAGATCACAAGTACAATATGTCTCTCAGTCGACATTAGACGGGATGATCATCCCACCTATTCCTGAACGCACTCTTCCTTCGATTGAGAAAGTACCAAAGTTGGAATTGAAGACCTTACCTGAACATCTCAAATATGCATTCTTAGGAGAGAATCAGACCTTACATGTCATGTATCCTGATGGAATGGAGCTCTCCAAAGTTGAAGGAATGACACTTTCATTGCCTCCTTATGACTTATCCGAACAAGAAAGCTGGGTCTAGCCTAAAATGTTAAATAAGGGCACTACTTGGGAGGCAACCCAAGATTTTTAAAAATTTTATTTTCATTCTCTTCATTAATTCTCTTCAAAAAATTTAAAAACAAAAAAATCTGAAAAAATAATAATATTCATCTAACTGATTTTGATTTGTATTGAGTTACAGGGTTCCAAGAAGATCTCCAAAAGATGAATGGGGTTTTTTAAAAGCAAACCAAATATGATTCAAAACATTCAACTTTCAGTCCAACGTAGTCAGAATGCCCATACAGATAGGGATTCACCGGCTGACCCAAAGGCTAATTAGCCGCCCAGGGAGCATTTTTCTTTTCCTTCTTTTCATTTGTTTTTAGTTGCATTTTAGTACATTTGTAGAGTAATTGCATAACATTATATTTTCAAATTTATTTGCATATGTTATCTCTTTCGCACACAATTAGGACATTGTGCTGTCTAAGTGTGGGGTAGAGATATACTATTATTACTTTGTTGATTTTCATTATTGAAAAAAGAAAAAAAATCAAAATTACAAAAATATTTTCAGATTTTTCATCATTTGTGTCAAAAAGGCAGCCTTGAATCAGAATCCGAATGGTTAGGATGAAAATTTGGTTTGTGGTAAGAATGAATAATTGTTTCTCTTTGTGAAAGAAATCATGGATTCCTTGTATATATTCTAGGATGATGAATGCCAGGGCCGGAACCAGGGGTGGCAAGGGGGTGCTGGCGCCACCCCTAGGATCCGGTGGCCCGAAATTTAGGGCTAAGGGCCATCGGAATCCATGGATTTTGCCCCCTTCGTACATTTGCAGGTGGCGTGATCCGGCGAGCGGCAGCTGCTGAGAAGGCGGGGGAAGAAGATGATTTGATTTTTTTGTTTTTTTGTTTCCTAACTTATCAAAACGACGTCGTTTTGATAAGTGAAACGACGTCGTTTCATTTGGTTGATGGAAAAAAGAGGGCCGATTGGGCTGAAACCCAACCCAATTGGCCCAAAAAGAAATTTGAAACCCAATGTCATAATTTAACTTCATTCTTCACTTCACTCCCTACCCCTGGTTTGTTCTCAGTGCAGCAGCCAGCGACCACGCCGACCAGCCGTCCGCCGACTCGGCTGCGCCGTGCCCTCACCTTTTTCAGCCCCCCTTGCTTGAGCTCCTGGTTCCGCCACTGACGAATGTGCAATAATTCATTTTGCTCTAAAACTAGATATATTGTGAGGATTTGAGCCTTAAAGAGCAAAAGTCGGAAAAAAATATAGGTATATTTTTAAAAAAGGATCATAAGTAGCTCTTTATCTCTTTGTTGAGTGATCATATTTTGACATTCATTTCTTGATTTGTGCCATGATTCCGAGGTTTTTTTTATACTTGAGTATGAAAATGACAGAGGCATCTAGGAATGAGCCCCACTTAGTTTCTACTATATATTTCCGTCCTTACATTGATCCCCTAGTTTGCCCCGTTGAAGCCATAAAACTCTGTTTGGTATTTTCAGTCACTAAATATTTAGCCAAGAGGCTTAGCCTTTTTCTTAACCCTATAAGAATGTGTAAGTAATTTATAATTTCTTGGGATATGAATTGGAATTGCATGATGGGTTAGATATGATTGAGATTTTTGTGCTAATACATGTTAGAGCATAGAGTGTTTTGGACTTATATTTATTGGGGAAGT
>JAULKM010122696.1:0-37790 GCA_032355605.1 Rubia tinctorum | reverse complement strand
TTGCTTAGAGGATCACGAACATAACCCTTGAATGTTTGATCTAGACGTGGAATGTCTTCATTTATGGTGGTAGTCGTATCCTGATCTCCATCATGGGCGGTGATCATAAGACCAAAATTGTCCATCAAATTTCAGGGTTTAGGTAAAAGGGCATTTGGTCTTTACAAGTCAGTCAACCGTCGGAAATACTGAGTCGACACCGGAATTGGTGTCATAGGGTTATATGTGCACTTTCTCAAATATATAAGGTTATATTTGTACATTTACCTAATTATTATTATCTTTGAACTTCTTAACTTCTATTTTTGTTCAATGGCTTTAGATATATATTTTTTCAATTAAAACATTTCCTTGAAAATGTAGGGAATTTATAAGCACTCGGTACCTTAAATAATGAAAAGAAAATTTTCGTCACAGTTACATTTTGTTGTTTGTAGATGGAATGTAGAATTTAAGGTGTCCCAACTAAAATGCCTCTACCCGCGTGTAGACATTTGTTCAGCGGCGGAACTGGGGGGAAGCCGGTGCGTCCACCCCCAACCTCCGATGACTAAGGGTAAATATACAGCCCCGCCCTTCCTAGCCCAGCCCCGCCCCTCCTCAAATTTCTTTCTAGTTCCGCCACTTCATTTGTTGGCCGGATCTTAAATTGAGTAGGAATAGATCTATAACTATATGTATAGTCCACAAGATTAGCAGTACAAACAGATTGTTTATAGGTGTAATATGTGACATATCAATCGGATTGCAAAAGAAATTGAAATGCATTCCTAGATGACTCAAAATCTTATGGCTGAAAATGAGATGAAGATCTCCTGACTGATGATTGTTAGATGCTGGTGCAGGCCTGTAATAATCCTCCAGTGGCTTCGTAAAGGTGTCCTGACTGAGGTGTTTATGGGTTGGGGTCGGGTCAGAATTTTGAGACAAATGAGTCGGGTTAGGTCAGGTCAAAATTCTCACATTTTAGGGTCGGGTCGGGTCGGGTCAGACTGAGTCATGAGTTGACCCAAATTGACCCAAATCGGTCAAAATCATATAAAAATTATTATTTTTTATAATTTATTTGAATGTAATATATTATTTTGAATGTAATAATATTTAAATAATTTATTTTTATAATTTAAAATAAGAATATTATATTATATTTAATTATGTAACATTACTTAATAAAGAAAAATAAAATTATTTTCATTTTTCTTAGTTAGAATACTTTTAATATTTCATTAAAAACATATAATTTTACTAAAATTTATTTATATAATTATGAATATATATTTCATATATTATTTATAATTAATAGTAGCTTTGCAAAATTATTTTTAGTTTTATAGAAAAAATTAAGAATGTTAAACTTGTTTATGAATTAAATTAATGGTGGGTATGTTGTATTAAACTAAAATTTTTATGACATTTTTCAATAAAATGAGATAAAATTACAAATGAGTCAAAACGGGTCGATTTGAGTCAAAATTTGACCCGACCCATTTTAACCCGACCCACATCGACCCAAATGGACATTGACCCAACCCAACCCATATGAGTCGGGTCGGACAATTTGAACACCCCTAGCCCTGACACCAAAAAATAGAGGAGGACATATAACTTGAAGCTGGAAAGTGAAGCCAAAACTTGTTCCATGAGATCAAATGTTAATCAGGTCCTATAGTTGTTCAAAACTTGATGTGGCTGTGTATTGTTCTTCTGGTAATCTGTAGGAGCAAGAAGAAAATATATTAGCAGTATCCACTCATTATATTGTACGCATGGATTCTAATAGCAGGGATTTGGTCCTTGTGAAGAGAAAGTACACCCTTAATTCTCAGCGATAATTCTTGAAAAGGATCTTGCTAGACTTGATCACAAGGGCATGCTTTGCTAACTCATCCGCCACCTGATGACTATAAACTATTGATCAGTACTGGGTGAAGCAACAATGGGGTTGGCAATAAAAATACCTAAAATCTCCTCCCTATTCTTCCTAACTACATCAGCTATAGGCAGCAAGGCATTCCACATTTTCCACATAAAGGCTAAAATCTTTTGTGGAATCCTGTTATTACATATCTTTCTAAGAGAGAGTAAATTACCTCTTGAAGTAGCCGAGCTCATATAAGCTGATTGGAATGTGGACATACCTGTATTACTTGGTTTCCATACCCATCTGTCAGCCCTTTGAGGGGCAGTTTGTGTTACTCCGAGTCAATATATGGTGCAATCAAAGAGAGATGGAGATGTATTTCATTCAGAAACTGTGAGACTGTTATGTGTAGGGGAATAAGTACTGTGTTGTTCCCTATTAAGTCTATTAGATGTATGCTTGATAAATTGCATGGTTCTTAGCTGAAGATCATACGAAGATTTCAAACTTTTCCTTAATGAGAAGGTTAGACCAACCGTAAAAAATCTCATTCGTTAACTTTAGAATTAGATTATAATTATTTATATTTTAATGTAGATTTTAAAATATTTTCAACATTATAAGAATCTTGTTGGAAACAAACATCAAATTATTTCATTAGTTGTATTGATTATAAAATGACTTCATCTAGCAGTTTGACGGTCCAGAATAAGACTTTGCGTTCTTATATATGCATAGAAGTCCACTATGATATACATTCTTCATTTCTATATCGTTTCATTTTGTTATTATTCGAGATTATCAATAACTTCTTATACTATTAGTGGAGAAATGGTCTATTAAAGGCGATTTCACTGGACTAGAGAAGGCGCTTTTCAAGTACCTTCTCTTGTTCCGCCTTTGATCCATTGGTTAAAAAACTGCCTTCTATTGGGGTCTGAAATAGGTTCTGAATTCATAACCAATTTCTAAGGTCCCAAATATAAGGCTGCCGGAAACCTAGGTTTCTTGACAGCAACAGATCTAACAAGAAATGTGAAATGTTTCTAAGGTTTCAACAAATTTGACAAACATAAGCAATGTGGCTATAACGACGCGTCTACGCAAAAAAGGCGATGTGGCTACGCGGTGGGCGGCGAATGGAGAAGGCATCCTACATTCTGAACGCGACGGACGTAGCTACACTACTGAGAGAGGCGACGCAGTCTGGTAGAGGGAGGAGACGACGCCTAGTGGAGGAAGGAGAAGATGCCAACGCTGCTAATGGGTGGATGAGGGAGATGTAGTAGCACAACAAAGGGGAGGATGCCACCAGTGTTGGGTGAGGAGGGAGAGGGAGAGAGAGCGGTGGGAGGGCAGAGGCGGAGGTGGGGATAGCGGCGGTGGTGGAGGGAAGAAATTTTATGGGGAAGAAAAAATAAGGGAGGAAATAAATGGCACCAGACGTTCATGCCTTTGAAGGAAAAGAAGGCAGTAAGGAAGGAAATCCTAGGCTTTTATATACTTTGGCCCAAAATTCCAATAAAGACACCCCATTAAATGTGGTTATTCAAGAACGCCTTTAATCAATTAAAAACATGTTTAAAAAAATTGGGGTGACTTGGGAGGGTGTTCCAACTTTGGAACCTCCCCCGGGTCCTAATTATAGGCGGTTCTTCAATAGAATCACCTTTAATTGTTGTCTTTAATCAACACTGCTCCACTAGTGTACATTTGACTACCTAATATGAAGATCGTGTTTTCAGAATGTTTAGAAGCACTCGTCAACTGGTGGATCGATGCACCTTTCTTATGGAAAGAAGAAACACTCATATTCAACTGATGAACACAACTTGATCTTCAATGACAGAAGGGCTACTCCACTAACCAAGCAAAACTTGCACGAATCAACACAACACATGTTCTAAGCACTAAATTGAAGAAAAAAACCTAATGGTTCAAAAAATTGAATAAGAAACATGTTTAAACTCAAAAGACAATGTTTTTATTGCTAAAAGATGTATAAAAACGTGAAGACCATCCCCTATTCATAGGTTTATGTTCAGCCATTACAATATATGATTTGGTTAATTCTGACAAAAAACTGGAATGACTTATGGAAGATTTAAGTCATAGACGAATATATTAGCTAAATCCTATCCAAATTATGTCTAGTCCTATCTTACCAAATCTTATCAAATCATATCTAATTTTATCAAATCTACTCAAATCTAATTAGATTTAATTTAATATTTTAAGACCTAAATTCAGCCACAAATTATCTCGAGTTTGGCCAATATGGCCGAGATATTCATGGACCAAAATACCATAAAACCTGAACTAAGAAAGTTAAAAACTATTGTTGAACCAGTCCCCTTAAGGAAGGTTCAACTGGTTCTTGTATGACGTTTCAGTTGCCTTCATCTTCATGACTTTAATTATTAGAAATAATAATGACATTCATCCAACATATCTCCCTTGTGATCTTCGAATCTTCATCATGAATCTTCTTTATAAATGCATTCAAGGCCGTATCTCTAAGTTTCTTCCTTAACCTAGTCATAGGACCTGCCAAATCACTTAGAGGATCTCTAACATGACCTTTTAATGTTTGATCAAGCATTAGAATATCCTTATCAATGAAGTTAGATTTGATATTTGTATCATTTCCTCCGTGATGGAAATGTTTCATCTTTGAAATTTTGAATCATCCTCAAAAGTGTATGGAGATAAATTAGCAATATTGAACGTAGAACTAACACCGTAGTCGCCATGCAATTAAATCTTGTAAGCATTATCATTCACACATTCAAGGAATTTAAAATGACCATCACCACATGGACTCAACCGAGATTACCGAGCAGCATGAAACTTCTCTTTGTGAAGATGTAACCAAACCCAATCACCTTTTTTGAACAAAATCACTTTTCGGCCATGGTTTTTTCCTTTCCACATGTTAAGCATTTGTCCTTTATATCCTTAGCTTAACCTTCTTGTGTTGGTTGTTCATGAAATCATCCTTCTTCTCTCTATCAAGGTTCCTAACATGTTTTAAATTCAAAGTAATAAGATCAAGAGGAGTAATAGGTTATAACCATAAACAACTTCAAAGTGAGGTAAAGAAGTAGCAGAATGAATAGTTCAATTAAAAGCAAACTCTGCTATCGGAATGCAAGCTTCCCGACTCTTCAAGTTACTTTGAACTAAGGCACGAAGAACAGTGCCCAATGTACAGTATGTAACCTCCATTTTCCCTTCATCTTTTGGATGACTTGCAGTAGAAAACATCATCTTTGCGATCAGATGCTATACTTGTAGGTATCCCATGTAAAAAAACAAACTCTTTAAGAAACAAGTCTGCCATATGCTTTGCAATATCGGTTTTCCTACAAGAAATAAAGTGTGCCAGTCTCGAAAAAAAAGATCAACCACAACAAAGATAGAATCGTTACATGATTGAGATCGTGGAAAACCAAGGACAAAGTTCATGGAGATATCAACCCACGAATGTGTATAAACTGGCAAGGGCGTGTTAGTCCTTGAGGCTTAGTAGTTGACTTAGCCTTCAAGCATTCAATGCAAGTCCTACAAATCTGATCAACTTAAGTGTCATTCTTGGGCCAAATGAAGTGTTCATGCAACAAGTTTTCACTAAAATGACCCATAAGTCCCCTAGAATGAGCTTTTAGAATAAGTAATTCACACATAGTACATTGAGGAGCTCATAGTTTATTATTCACAAAACAAGAAAAATAAACAATATATATAGTAATTGATTGTGGGATTTTAGAAGACGGCGAGTGGTTAAGGGACAACGTTTCACATGTAATTTTTTTGTTCAAATGGTAATGGGATGGAGTCCAATAGCCTTCACATGTATTCGCTTTTTTCTATGTGAATGGTAACGGGATGGAATCCAATATCCTTCATGTGTATTCGCTTGCTTCACTTGAATTTTTCTGTGCGAATGGTAACGGGATGGAGTCCAAGTTTAAGATAGTAGATAGAAGGCCAATCGAAATGTTGGTTATAGATTGAAGGCTATTGGATTAAATGAAAGAAGATTGAGTTGATTAGAAGAAGAAAGAAATAAAGGAGGACGATTTTCAAGTAGAGGACCATGAGTTGTTCATATAGCATGGATCGTGCCGCTCAGTTTACCCAAGATCGGAATCCCAGAAAATAGACCGTGTATATTTACACGATCCATTCCATCAGTTTTGCTAGAGAACAAGTCCCAGGAAATGGACCGTGTAAATCTACGTGGTACGTGCCTCATATTCACTTATAAAATGCATTTTAAAATAAAAAAGTGCTGATATAACCCTACATTTACGACATAAGAGACATTATAACCCCCTGGTTTTTGAAAGTACCAATATAACCCAAGATATTAGTGAAAGTGCCAAACTAACCATTCCAAAAAAATTTGGCCCGAATTTGATAATATGACTCTTTTGCCCTACTTCAGAAAAAGTAAAAAATGAAAAAGGTGAATTGACTATTATGCCTTTACTTCTTCTTCTCCTATACCCTAACCGCCTACCCTCACCAAATTCTCCCCTTCGCCTTCTTTTTCTTGTCCTCCCGTCCTCATGTTCCCGTTCTCCTATCCTCACCTTCTTCTTTTTCTAAAAAACCCCAACCCTCACCTTCGCTCTTACATTCTCCGGTGTTTCCCACCCTTACCTCCGTTCTCACATCCTCCGCAGTTCCCCGCCCTCACCTTCTTCTTCATGTTCTCTTGTCCCCGCATTCTTCTTCATGTTCTCTTAACCACAAAATCAATGTGATTAATTTGAGTTGTTTAATTATATATTTAGGTTAGATTAACTATATTTTATAAAATGACACTTAAAAAATTGAATCAAATAAATATTTATTTGTATATTTTATTCATTAATATGACAATATGGTGTGCTAAAATGTAATGAATTATAAGTTGCAACTAGGATAAAAATTGTAAGTTAAAATTTAAGATATAGTTGATTAAATTTAATTAATTATACCATGTAATTAATTCTGATGTATTGATGAATGAATAAATTAATTTCTAATTTCTAATTGTTCAACTTCTAACTTATAATGTTCAACTTATACTATTTTTTATAACAATTTCAACTTAAAATATTTTATTATAAAATATAAATATCATTTATCAGTAATTTTATTTATATTTATTGTAAATGTACTTAAACTTATATTTGTATTCAAAAAAATCATTTGATAAATGACTAAATTTAGTTCACCGAATTAATTCAATTAGACAAGTACGACATGATTCAACACGTGGAATAAGCATGACATGGCATGAAAAGCACAAAATACAAAGCATGTCACCGTAAGCCAACTTTTATTTTAATAACATGGGTTCAAACGACACATAGCACGATAAGCATGAGTACGATAATAAGCCTCAAATTATATAAGATTGAATGCATGACACGAGCACAAAATATGCACACACGTTACCAACTCTAATGCCAGCCACATTTCGTAAGACTTTCACATTTTATAAATATCTTCGGAGTATTGGTAATTTACAAATAATAAAATAAAGGTACGTGCGCAGTCACATTCACTTTTGGCACGTGATATACCGTACCGCCAATTTGTCTTTGCTCTTGTTTCCTACTAGGCACTACCGAAGAGCATGCAGGAAGGTAGAAAAAAATTAGATTCTTTTAATTACACAGCTTGTTTCATAATCCCAATTGCTCCCGTTTAAGATAGTGTAAAATGAATTAGATCGAACAACAATGTAAAGGCTGAAATTCTATTATACAGTATTCTATCCAATTATTCACCCAAACATTTTCATTAATTTTATTTCCAGCCACATTTCGTGCGAAACTAGTCTTTTTAACATGGACCATAAATATTGATATTATGCAAGTTATATATATATATATTTTTTATTTAAAGGTTGGATTTTTAGTCAATTTATCGTGCTATCACTACTAAAAAACAGTCTTAAGACACCAATTTTTTAGCACCAACTGTCCGAAATCGATGCTAGAAATGTGATACATTGAAATTGCGCAAAAAGGGAAAAAAATACCGTTGCCTATAAGTCATTCTAGTATCGTTTGAAACAAAATTGTATGGAATTGGTGCTACCAATTGGTGCCTATTGTATAAAATTTCAGAAATTGATCATTTTCTAGCACTAGTTGGAGTTGTAATGGAAACAACTAGTGCCCATGGTAGGAAAAAAATCGCTAGCACCAATTTAGTGAACAATGAACCGGTGCAAGAATTGCTCACCTAACCAGATTCTTTTGCGGGTAAATTATTGAGTTTTTCGTTGTTTAGATTTATTAATGACACTTTTGGGAGGACAAACACATTGAATACTCATCAATGAAGACCATAACATATATTTTTTTAAAAATTTAGTTTGTTATTAATAATAAATTATGTTTGAAATTGCTTGATATATATGTATATATGTATATATTCATTTATTGTGGAATATTAGTTCATTACTTTATTTTATTTTTATTGGTTAAAAGAATAGGTTTTAGGGTTTTAGGACTACCAAAATTATTTTTAATTCTTTTATAAAAAAAACTTGGGATCCAAACATCCTTACAAACCTAGATTAATCTTCAAACCAAAAATGTGCATGAAAATTGCACGAAACGACCACAAAAATATATATAAGAAAATTGCATGTATCACTTAGAAGGTGGTGGGCACGCTCCAGATGGCGAGACACACAAATTTTCACATCCGGTATACTTAGAATAGCCCGAAAACGCCTCCTGTTTGTGGCCCACGTGATTTTACACGGGCCGTGTTGGGCTGGCCGTGCACTTTTGTTAGGGTTTCCTTTATTTTTTGGCCTTTCGATCAAATCCTACCTATTATATAAGCCACCTTTAGTCTTCTAGGGTTGAACTAAGTAGAAGTATAACAAGTGATCTTTTTGTAATAGGTGGTAGGAAGAATGTGGGTATCGTCACTCTTCATTTATTTCTCAAGGTTTTTCCTTATGGCATTAAATCCAATGATTGCTTTTCATTTAATGTCTCTAGTTTAGATATTTTCTTGGGGTAATATTTGTTATTTTAACTTTATTTTGATTTTGTGAGATTTTAGATTACCATATATATTTATGTCCTATGAATATTTGTATTTGATTTTTAATTTATATTTTCATAAGATTTATATCATGTTATGCTTTATAATGCATCCATAAATTCATGGATAGTATAATACCCCAGGATATTGAATTTTTTCTTGGGAAGTGTAAGATTATGGCTATTGTAGGCTCGAGAGCATCGAGGATATGAGTGTATTCATACTACCTTGAGAGTACCAACCTGATTGTAATACTCTAATTCCAATTGGCTAGTCATGTGTGGTTGCATGTTGGGAGCGTTAGATTTCCCAATAAGGGAAAACCCTTGGCTTATCCCGATAGATTAATAATTATAGTTTGTCGTGATATTTGGGTTTTGGCACAACCCTAGAGTCATCACGAGATGCCAATTCCCTTGCCTCTATAGGCCTATGGTTGACATTCATAGTGGAGTGCACGTAACATATTTTTCTCATTTTTAACGATTGTGATCTACACAAGGCTGAAATCCTTTAAGGGAGCGCTCGTTAGCATTAAGAGTGAGATGACGGAGCATGAATTTCGGTATCAAAATGGTTGATCGAAGTGCATTTCCTAATTATAAGGGTGGAATAATGGTGATAATAAACCTTTGTGTGACAGCCATTAGGAGTTATCGACCATCTTCACACTATGTGACATAAGCACGAGATAGGTTTATATGTCTTACATCTAATATAATCTAGGATCAAAGTCAATAATAGGTCATGTTACGCAAATATCCCCAAGACTAGTTTATTATAAAACTCTTGTGTGTTTTGTAGTGTTATATAAACCACCCACTTCCCCCTCCCTCCAATTATCTCTTCATAAGCATTAGCAACTCCCGGCACACAATTAGGGTGACCCCCCGAATGTGGGTTGTGTAATGATAACCCTCAAATTCTATTATTGTTGTGGTTAGTAGTGAGTAAGAGAGTAACAAATAAATTTCTTTCTTTGATCTTTGAAGCACTTGTGAGCTCTTTGGTGATGAAAGGAAACAACCCTGCAGGTGCGGGTTAAATTTTAGCGTTGTATCTGGGGATGCTAGTTTCAATATGATTGTTAGCTTACACATCTAGTTGGTGGAAGTAGTTTGTACTTTTGCTTTGTAGTTTTTGTTGGTTCTTGTGTAGAGTACTTTAATAGATTTTCTTTTTTTTTCCTCCTAACTTGTGTACTAGTGTTTCTTTGTGGACTAGTATTTTATTCCTTCTAGTTTATGGTACTGATGTGCATCTCTATGCATGCTTTAACCACTGCATTTGACACATTTGTTAATATGTTTTGTTTGGTTGATTGCTAGTTTTAGTTAGGTTTACACAATAAAGGGTTTGGATGACCATTATTGATTTTCTTATCTAAATCCCAAGTTTTGTATACTTAATTGAACCTAATGGACACTTTGTATTCCAAGCACCTTGATTTTATTCTGTAGGCTTTCTATTAGGTTGCTCATGAGTATTTTTCCATCATTTTGTAGAAGGTCATCTGCGAGGGTGGTAGAAGATATTTGAAAGTCATTCGCAAGAATGATAGAAAATATTGAAGGTCATTCGCAAGGATGGTAGTAGATAAAAGGTCATGGACTTAAAGCGTGATAGTAGATGGAATTGAGCAGGAAAAGGCGAAGTCAGAGTTCCACAAGGTTAAACACGGAGGGCGTCGTCAACCATCCAAACCAGACCGACCGGCACGAAGCACTGCCACGAGGCTAACACACCTAGCAAGGTCAGTGCCAGGGGTAGCTAGCACGACTTGTGCCAGCCAACACGGGCCATGTCACACCCCCTTGGCATGGACCGTGTCGTACCAGCTGACCCGTGTCTTCCAAATATCTCTAGCCGCTAAGTATGGATGCGGACTGTGACCTTTCACACGGTCCACGCCGTTTCAATTCCAAAATGTAAAGTCCAGCCTATGGGGTGTGAAAAAAGACACGGCTTGCACCGTTCAACTGAGGAAAAAGTGTTTCTAGTTGACGGTCTGTGCCAAGTGACACGGGGTGCATGATCAAAAGTTCAAAATGAGGCACCAGCCGGTGGCCCATGCCAACCAACACGGCCCGTGCTAGCACGAGCCAACACGGACCGTGCCAGACCAGGCAGGACGTGCCAGCACGAGGCTTCATGAGCAGTGTCATGGCATGCAGCCCACGTCAGTTCGAGGCTTCCAGCTGGCATGACCTGTGCCATTTCTACTGGTCGTGTCAATTGCAGTTTCCAGGGTTTTTGGGCCTTTTTCAAGGCCTAATTCCCTACTGCTACTATATATGAACCTATGTCTACTATTGTTTAAGGGAATGCTCATTTAGACTCTTAAGACTAGGCTAGAGAGAGAAAAGAGCTCTTCCTTCTCTCTAAAATATTTTCTCTTCTTCTTCTTCTTCTTCTTCTTCTTTTTCTTTTGCCCAAAGGCATTGAATTCAATGAAATATTTGGGTTCAATGCTTAGTAGTTACTTAACTTGGGGTTTGTATTTTTATGCATGATTTGGTGTTTGTTTTGTGAGATTCCATAGGCTATGTATGTTCTATGTTGCACCAGTAGATTCATGTGTCGTGTATCATCATACTAGGCTTGTCATGTCATCTTAGGAGTGTTAAATTATAGCTATTGTAGGTTTGTGACTACTGGAGAGGTGAGTGCATATATGTTATCCCGAGAGTACCGTCCTGGTCATTAGACACTAACCTAATTGGCTCATTATGTAATAATCATTCATGTTAGGGACGATAGTTTCCCTAATGATGGGAAACCCTAAAAAAACCCTAATAGATGTTCATAATAGTTTGTAGCGACTAGGGCTATGGTGTAGCGACCAGATTCATGTCAACCCTAGAGTCATCATGAGATAACAATGCCTTTGCCTCTCTAGGCCTAGGGATTGGTGTCCATATAGGAGTGTTCGGGATGTGTTGTCCTCACTCTTATATCTAAAGATTGCTACCTACGTAAGGCATTATTCCTTTAAGCAGTGGTGCATTAGCATTGGGAGTGAGATTTACGTGAAAGGAATTGTTGAATCGTAAAGGCGATCGAAGCGTCTTCCCTAATTACGAAGGCGGTGTGATAACTTCATAATGTAGGCAATGAACCTTTGTGTGAAAGACATTGGGAATGCCCGGCTGTCTCCAAACTATATGACATAGGCTTATGATAGGTTTATATGTCTTACATGTGAGAGACTCTAGGATCAAAGTCACTCATCAGTCATATTATGCAAACATTCCCCAAGGCTAATTTACAATAGTTTAATCCCTCTTGTTTTCAAGTCCCTTAGTTGTAAGATAAAAAAAACTCCCCAATCTATGTTTGTAGCACTAGCTATTCCGGACACACAATCAGAGTGATGCCTGATTGTAAGTTTTGTATAGTTAACTTTCGAATTCTAGTATCTTTGTGGATGATCCCGGACTTGTCACTAGCTACTCTCTAGTAGTTGGTAGTGAGCACGTGACCAAAAATATAAATATTTATCTTTGACTCTTGCACTCCACGGGTTAATATTGCTCTCCCGAAAGGTTGGTTATGTACAATCCGCGGGGTGCGGATCAATGACTAAAGAAGAAAGAAAACCAGACAATCAGTCCTTAGAACACCAAATCTAAAACATATGCACATAAGAATATACATATTTGAGAATTACCCCCAACCTCCCGTAGTAACAAGATGGCCTCGGTAAGGAAACCATCTGGTTGGTCACATAAACATGTGCACTTTTTTTTACTTGTTTACATAAAAAACAAAAGCATACAACAAAGTCATTTTCAATAGTACCTCATGCAGGGAACTTATCTTGCATTTTCTCCATTCTCATGCTACCATATATCTTCAACCAGCTTCTGGATCCACCCTGTTTTGTTGTGATGCTTAAGAAACTGAATGCACTCTTTCACTAATAGAATATACACCTCCAGGTCATTTGGAAGCATTCCCATCCTAGCTAGTGCATCTTTCTTTACATGTGGGAGAGGGATATTCTTGTGGCCTTTAAATTTCATGATCTTTGTCATGACAGTTTGTAAAGATATGAAAATCTTATTTAGTGTGTCAGGCTATATTTCATCATATGCCCTCTTGACAACATGTACCAATTCCACAACTGTTTTGCAAGCTTTTTCCTAATGTAGGCTTTGTATGACACGAAAAAGTCCTAAGTCTAGAATGTTGAGATCTGGTGAGTTTGAGGGTTGGTTGTCGATCATTATTTGAAAACCATCTGAGGTGGGAGCTTTTTTGAAACTTTAGGTCTCCAACAAGAACTTGGGGTTTAGCACTGGCTTGCAGTAGAAATATCCTTTTTGATACATTATATGGCCACTTTTGTTGGATAGCTGAAAGAACTTGTTTGATGAGGAATTCCCTCATTTCTATGCATCTCAATTTGACTTTATCCTTCTTCTCCATAGTCCATTTTGGCTTGTTCATGCTATTTTTCTTAGCTTGTACCTTGTTAATAAGGGGAAAGATTCCTATCTTCCCATAAAAAAATACATCCATATTATCAGCTATAATAGTCCTATCAACATCGCAAACAAACATTATTTTGGGTATATAACATTTATGTTGGCATGTACCGGAGCGAGCTATCTTCTTCTGGAAGCATTATGTATTTTGCAGATTCTTCCGACCAATAAGACCATTTTTTGCCCAAGTGGAAGACATTGCAAATGCTTTTGAATATGACATTAGATGAACATATTTAATTTAAATTTAGAGCATGCATGAATTACATAATCTACCTTGTTGGTTTTTTTCAAGAGAGGCTTGGTGGCACTTTTGTGCTTGCGTAGCGAACCGTCCTTAACTTGTTTGTGAATTGTATTTTTACTCATGTTGCATTGGGTTGCTGCTCTCCTTATTGTCTTCCTCAATGATAGAGGAATTGCTAAAAAGGCCTCTCTGTCCAGCTCATTTTTTCCCTAAACATTCTTGCTTTTGTTTTACTTGTAACATGTACTACACAACCTACTACCAACTGCTACTTGACAACAGCCCATATATTTTATACTATTCGCAAATCAATGTTCCATCGAGTAGCAGCCTCCGTCTCCCTATCATGGCTAATCCACCCTTTATTCTTAGTTGCCAAAAGGAACTTAGCCACCTCATTACGTTCTTCGTCCGTTAAATTTTTGCTCCGCATAAGATTGGATTTTTTAAAAGCTTAATGATGTTAACCTGAGAGCATTTTCAGAAATTATTTTTGGAAGATAATTTCTAATGATGAAAAATGAGTCCGCGAAGACTTCTTATTTAGGAACTTAGTAGGTAGACTAAGAGTATGATCACTAGCCTTTTTGGAAGAGGAAGAGGATTTTCCCTCCCTTTTTATTATTGATGGTGCTATTAGTGGAGGAACCAGGACAAATTTTGAAGGGACGCTGAACTACACAGGCATCTTCAGGGCGGACAAATTCCCTTTCTGGACGGAACCCTTTTCAATTTTAATGAGACGAGGCGGACAAAGTCAAGAAAAGTATTACTCCCTTAGTTCACCGAACATTACCGGGGCGGCCACACTTGCTCGCCCCGGTGTAGTTCTGCCACTAGGTGCCATCACTTTCATTTTGGAGGGAGTAGTTTATGAATCCGGAACTCTATTTAACAATTTTAAATTTTCAGATGTTTTCATTAATATGCTGACATCATCAAAATCGTAGATGATGTCAACAACATTACATACTCCTACTTTTAATTTGATCATATCCTCCACATTAGTTCTCCTAAAATACCGATCCAAAATTAAACATGCCAATTATTCCGTGACAGAGAGAGTATTAATTATTGGTATATTCATCACAATTTCTGTCACAAATGTGAAATGGCTAAGCATCAACTTGTACATTTTCACTTTCTTTATTCAAACTTATACAATCACTATAAAGAGTGTGGGCCAAAGTTTGCTTAACATGCTGTGGCCCAAAGTTTGGTAGAAGAGAGACTGGGGAAATGATTTTGGAATTAGAAATATATTATGAATTTAGGGAAATTATTTCTAAATTGGATTAAAGACTTGGATTTGGCCTGTTTAATTTTTTAAAACGACCCCAAAACATTAGTATTTTATGACCAATTAGAATATTTGTTTGAAAAATTATGAAATTAAATATTAGGCCCAATTGTCTCCTTCTTTGAAAAACAAGTCCAAAACATGAAATTTGTTTTAAAATAAAAGGAAAGTCTTATTCTTCCTTTCTCGCCGCTCTCGGAAAGTTAGCAACATCTTTTCAAAACTCAATTTCCGACAGATAGGAAACATATCCAATAAACCACTAGCCGGCACCTCATAAATTAGATTAGATGGTCTCAGCTCGGAGGAAGATCTGTACCATATGCATGCTACTTTTTTTTTTTTTTTGGCAAGGTTTGGGAAACTTATATACTCCCTCTGTTGTTTTATTATTGACCCACTTTGTCTTTTGAACTATTTATTTTATATTGGCATGGTTTTCTTTTTTTGGTAAGATTCCTTCAATTTCAACTCTTCTATCTAGCAACTTTTTATTTTCTATGTTTTATTTCATCAATTCATTTTTTCCCACATAAATCCAACCATCTAAAAAGAAGGAGAGGAGTATATCCCCCTTTCACTACAGTGGGAGTCTTGCATTTTACAAAAAATTGTTATTGAACAAAATATTGTCAGCGTACGTTCAAGTACAGGCAGTACTAATTGAGGAAACACGATTATCGAGTAATCACCATTCATATAACCCACAAGATTACCTGTCCGCACACTAATCGTGTATCCTAATTCTCAGACCATCCGAATCATATCAAAGGTGGATGATCTGCCAAATGTACGCACAGCAGCAACAGAGCATTAATGCACTCCTGTAAATGTTAATTAATCTGATTAACCGAGGTAATGATGAAATTAACATAGGTGGATCCTAGATTATAAAACATTAAGTCAACGAATGTTAATTGAAGATATCTTTGTTAACATGATCGTTAGGGAACCGTTTCGTAACCCACAAATTGTGCCTTGCAATCAGAGAAATAAAAACCATATGAAGTTTTCATGCAAAGAAAGTCAAAGGGGTTGTATTTGTAGGTGTTAATTGGGAAGATTCAAAGCCAGTTGGTCGTGATTCGTGAACGATGCATGCCCACGAGATTGAGATTGAGATTGAGATTGAGATTGAGATTGAGGGCAAAGGTTAATTTTCATGACAAGTAAAATAAGAAAAAAAGAGTGGCATACGCGGACTGAAGTAATCCCTGGCTGCTCTAACATTGGCACACTTACCATACAATTAACACTTTCCCTTTTACGGCATATATTACACTATTTTCATCCACTCAATTTATATTTTATCATTCAAATACAATTTTCACCACTAGTTTTACATTTTACAAAAACTTTTAGCATCTTTTTTGGTGTCAATAAAAGAAAATAAGAGGGAGTATATCTGACAACTATTACCGAGAAAGAATTGACAGAGACAGACGTGATAAAATATTCCATTAAAAGACCTAATTTTAAACACTACCTCATTAGTGATGGAAAAACAAATACACTTAGTTGCTTGGTTTTTCTGATGGCTCCTTTTACTAGATTAAACTTTGATGGCTTCTGATCTGGTCTATATGTCGGTACAGGAGAAATTCAAGTCAGGGTAGTTACAACAACTTACCTTTGGCGATCCTGTTCATAATTTATAGTTCAGATTTGTAGACTGGGCAAGTAGAAAAATTTTGATTGATCATCTTATGTCATGTTAAAGACTTTCGTACATTCTCTTGAGTTTACTTACATTTACAAAAGACATTTATGGTGACCAAAATGACCGGGGGCATCTCCAACTTTCTACAAAGGACATAATTTAATGGAGATGAACTGGATCTTTCACTTCCGAAGCTATTTCATTTTTGTTTTGGTCGCTGTAGAGGTTTATTAGGACAGTGTATTGGAAGTTTTGTGAGTTGGTGGCTGATATCGGATTACTGTGATCAATTTCCAATGGTTCAAGCCAAACTAGTCGGAAGTCTACATAGTAACTGACCATTTATCTTACGATGTACCCCTTTCTATATGTTTATGCGTAAAGGTTACAAATTTGTAATTTGATTTCTAGTGCCTTTATGATACCTTTTTCACTCAACTGATGTGAGCCTTCAGGCAACTATTGTAAGCCTTTGGACAACTTGTTGTAAGCCTTCGGGCAACTTGACGTAAGCCTTCGGGCAATTTAGCCATTTTTTGCAACATAGGAGCTTAATGAAAAGGGAAAGGCACCCTCCAAACCCTGTCTATGACGGTTTGAATTAAAAAAATACCGAGAAGGATAAAAATGCATGTTGCCAAATTGTGGATTTGCCGCTTACAGGTTGATTGGCATTTCCAATGCACTTCAACCTTACAAAGCAAGAAAAAGAAAATCTAGAGACCGTCTCATGATGAAACTAGGCACCAGAGTGAAAATAGGGAAATGATAAACCAAATTCGGGGACAAATCTAAAATTAAAATGAGCTTGGGATCTTTAATGGAAGTTGCAGAAAATATCCGGGACCAAACAACAATTACTCAAAATTTGACAAAAAAAATCCTTCCCAGCCTGGAGGCATGACTCTAAACCCCCTCCCAAAATACGCCTTCAAAAAACCTCTTCAACCACAGATGATAGAACATCATTTTCTCAACCAAAATCTTTCACAAAAACACCAAATCCGCTAAAAGCCGTCCATCATCAACAATCAACTGCAGCAAATTTAAAGAACAACGTCTATCGGTATCAACAAAGAATCAATCAAGTAATCTTCTGCTACAATTAGGTATAAATTTAACATCAATCATCTCAAATATGTGAATCAACTAAATTTTGAAAATCACATATTCAAAGCTCGAATCATGATTGAAAAAGGTGATTTCAAGATCGAAAATCAATTAGCAATCATATAAACGATGCAACAATAGAGTCAAACGCAACAAATTGAATCAAATGTCAATGATTAACAAATCGTACCTGTTTCACAAGGTAGGTTGTTGATCTTTTTTTAGTGAATTCCTAGCTTTCAATTTTCTGATTTGACGAGCAGCAAACTATGTTTGAAAGGGCTGATTTGTACGAATGAATTTTCATACATATTGATTTGTCTTTGACCAGCGAAACATTATACTAATTTGCTGAAAGTTCATTTAAAATGCCTAAACTTTCACATGTGAAGTCATGTTATGAGCAAAAAAATTTTAAAAAAGTTTTAAACAGTGCAGTTGAGCCTATTGCACATTATGAACATAACTGTTTGCAGCTGGAGATCTGATTTATAGCAGATGTTGTTCATGGAAATTATCATGATGTTTTAACTATATAGCATGATGGTAAAAACATCATAACATGATGTTGCAAAAATAATACTCCCTCTGTCCCATAATAAATGGCACCATGTAAAATGGCTCGGTATTTTATGCAAGATGAGGTGTCAAAGAACAATTGTGAAAAAGTAGGGATATTTTGGGAAAGTAGTGGGGTCATCCATAAAGTTGTTGAAGTTAAAAAGGATATTGTGGGAATTTTACAACATATTCTTTACCATTTTGGGTAAGAATGAAAGGGTGCCATTTTATGTGGGACGGACGAAAATAGAAAGGGTGCCATTTATTACGGGACGGAGGGAGTAGTTGATAAGCCTATACATTACACAAAATATCTGTTTTCAAATTGCATTTGGAAAAAATACAGAATATGATGTTGCTTCTATATAGTTGGATGTTACAAATTAATGGCATGATGTTTCAATAGAAACACAGGTCACTGAATTTCTAAGTAATATCATGCTCAGATTTCATTGTAATTTGTTTTTTTGTTTCAGATGCAGGTTTACCAAAACTTGTGGAGATAGATCAAACTGAATCCCCTCAGGATTACGAACAACTATATGGGAAGAGATTGATACATTATACCGCACACATGCAAATTCAATTGGATTTTTTTGTACGGAAGTCGACATGGAGATCATTAACAAAATTAATTAAAATCATCAACAAAGACAATTGGTTGAGAAAGGTAAAAATCCTCAACAAAGACATCTCCCGAAGTCCTCAATCCGCCAAAAATAAACATCAAGAAAAGAAATGTAAGACACCAAATGCTTAGTTGATCTAAAATTAGGTTGTTGGGAGTTGATCATTATTTACCGTCATATTGTGATGTTACACTGTTATACTGTGATGATTCAATTTTCCTATTTGATGTTTTACAAAAGTAGTGATGAGGATGTTTAAACAGGATATTCATATGCTCCACTGCACTTATACATTCTACTGTTGTTGCATTTGAAATAATTTCTTTGACGTTCCACTTCTATCCACTGATATTATTATTTTTACGTGACAATTTACATGTGTAAGATGATTCATATCACTTTATGTATATTATAGATGAACAAGTAACTTTAATATTTTTTTATTCAAGACATAAAACAACAAACATTGATAACTCAAAAATCAAATAAAATTCAATGAATCATCATTGACACAACAAAAACATATACATTCAGAATATAAAAGTCACAACCTTTAATTTGAATTTTTACGTTAGCATGTGAAAATGTCTTTTTCCACAATTATCAAACCATTAAACATCTTTCATTAAAAAAAGGTTCAAATGCCCTAACAAATTCCTAACAAAAAAACTGAAAAATCTAAATCAACCTAAAATATCAATAACAATCAAGCACCTCAAAACTAACAAACAATCACCATAATTGAAAAATAAATGTCAAACAATACATCTCAAACAATCAAATCCTATTTTTCCCTTCGCTGCTGAATTTTTCACATACTTGCCTTCGCCTGCTAGTTTTGACTATGACGACTCACGTACTCCATCAACGCAAAGATCAAACTTTGACTCCGGTCTTCTATTCAAGGGAACTCCTTCAGAAGCATGATTTCTCAAATTATTATTTTATTATTATCTCATCAATGACATCGTAGAACTCCGACTTGGAAAGTATTCATGAGAAATAAACATAAAACATCACATACAGTAATAAAAAGATCAATATATGGAATTAAAATATCACAATAGCACACATAATATCACTTACAACTACATTGAGAAATATCACATACAGTATTTAAAACATCAATATCAAAATTTGAAAACATCAACATCACACACTAAAATATCAAGATAACAAAACTAAACATCAGTTGCATAATTAAAAATGAAAACACCACAAACATCTAACACTGACATTAAAAAAATATACCAACACACATAACAATAGTTAGAGATTAAACATGAAAGATCAATGACAGAATCATAAACATTATCTAAAATATCATAGCTGGAAAAAAATTCATAGATCCTGTTTCCTTCTTGATTGCAGCATAAGTGTGAAGTCTTCTTAAACATCTAAGAAACAACAACACGAAAATTAGCACAAATCGCAACAAAATCCTAAGATATCACACACAATCGAAACAACAAAACCGAACATCAATTGCACACTTAAGCATGAAAAAATCACAAGCATCAAACATTGAAATTAAAACGTCCCAACAACACATATAACAATACTCAAAACCTAAACATCAAACATCAAACAGATAATAAGAAACATCAGCAACCGTATCTAAAACATCACAGCTGAATAATAATAAACTCCCATATCCTCCTTCCTTCTTGAATGCAGCAGCAGTGAGCAAGTCTTCTTAGACATCTAAGAAACAAGAACACAAAAATTACCCCAAATCCGTAAGAACAATTCACAAAACACAAAAAAATAGAGAAATTTCCAAATATTAACACAGTAAACAACATAAACCCTAAAACATACAATAAAACATGATTTTACTACAAAATGAACAAAAATCACAGAATAAGCACAATAATAATCAATATAACCTACAAAAAACCCTATAAAATCACATGAACAAAAAACAAAAAATGGAAAAAAAACAAAATATGCACAAAAATATAGCGAAGACATTACCTTCAAAGATAAACACAAAACGAATGTAGTATTGTATTAGATCACCGCTAAACCTAAAATAATTCCAGAAAATTGAGCCAAAATTCCAAGCGCTCTCTGCGAACCATTGCGCGTAAGACTTGTTGTAGCTATTTTCGAGAACTATCGAATCCCTCTCATTGGTGGCGTTGACTCTGGGGACATATTTGCTTTCTAGGTTTTAAGAGTACCTGAGAAAGGACAAAAAACAATGCTAGAATCATTGCGCATATAATAGTCGTGGAGGGGGAAACAGATGATGTTCACACCTGTGGGAGGTGGCTAGCAGAAAACTAGCTTACCAGACCAGGAAAACTTATGGCAATGCAATGTTCACACGATTATAAATTTGTCACGCTAAAAATGACCCAGAACAAAGATACCCATTTATGAGATGACAAATGCATGTATTTATTAAGGCATTTAACATCTCTTTTGTTACATATGTTATTGTGGGTAGATTTCTAGGTTTACATAGGTTTACATCATAAGGGATTTAGATGACCATTTTTGGTTTTCATAGCTAAATCCTTCATTTTCTAACCTATTTTAAGTCTAATGAAGTTGTGTCCTTACGAGCATCTAGATCTTGCTTTGTGAGGTTAATTTTAGATTGCGCGTAAGCTTCAGAGTAGGACAATGAAATCCAATTGCAAAATTGGTAGAGGACTGAAGGCCATGAGTATAAACGTGGTGAAGGTAGAAGGGTTGAAGAAAGAAGCCAACTTTGGAAGAGTCAAAGAAACGGCAGTGGCTGTGTAAAATGGCACAGCCCGTGCCAGAATCTCTACCACAAGAGATGGGGCCCAGGATGGGCCGTGTAAACTCTCACGGCTTGTGCACAAAGATCAGAAGGAATTCAACACCTAGACTACGGGACGTGAAAATATGCACGTCCCGTGCACTAAGAACACCATAGTTGAAGACCCAAATGATGGGGGTGTGCAAAACTACACTGCCCATGCAAAACTGCATGGCCCAACCACTCAATTCATGATTTTCAGGTATCTAGAAGTCGTCCCGTGCAATCCTGCAAGAGACGTGCTAGACTTATTGTGCAAACTAGCACGACCCGTGCCAGTGTGGCACTAGGATTTCCAACTTGGGTTTTTGGAGACTCCTTTACCTACACTATGTATAGTGCTTTTAGTCTCCTTGGGTTATAAAGTTAGTTATATATATTTTGGTAGGAAGAGGAGGCTAGGAACTCTCTCTAGGGTTTTCTATTCTTATGAAAACCACCCAAAATTTAGTTTTGGGGATCGAAAATTTGATTTTGAATTTATGGGGTACCGAAAAGACGTGGTTTTGGTATCGGGGACCAAAATATGGTATACGATGCTATGTTAGGGACCAAAAAAAACAATTTAGTCTAGAAGAAATTAGAAAGTTGTGCTGAAAAAGTAATAAAATAGGGTGAAAAGCCCAGAAGAATTCTAGGGGCATGGGCCGCATCAAGTTACACGACCCGTGTAAGAAGAAATGGGCATGAGGCCTTCAAGTTACACGACCCGTGCCAGACGAGCAGAACTGCAGCCTTTTGGTCAAAATTAAATTTTGCCAAATCGAGCAGTTGTGCCACGTCGGATCTACAGTTTTCTTCTTCCCTGAATTGGGTAATGCCACGTCGGATGTACATGAAGCCATAACATCTCCTCAGAACATGAACTAAAGAAGCTTTAACTCCCAAAATTCTTTTTTCTTCACACACCAATACTACCTTCGTATTTCTTTCTCTATTCCAAACAACCCATTTGGAGAACATTATTAATCCTCTAAATCAAATCTGACCATATCTTCTCCCATCAATGTAAAGCACTTATCACACTTCCATAAATCCAAAACATTCATCCCCATTTCACAATAGGAAAAATTAGAATTCAGACATTTCTCTCAGGAGAGAGCATTATTTTGTTTTTCTTATGTATTCTTCATCTCCTAAGTTGCAAGTTCGGTTATGCTTTAAACCTTATGTTTACTTGATTTCATTGGAAGGATTGTGGAATTTGGAGGGAACTTGAAATTTGGAAAAATAAAATTGGGTATTTATGGGTGTATGTGGGCAATGTGCATACTTGTAGGTTGGACTGATTCATATGGTTATGTGATGGCACGAGTGTTTGTAACTTCATTGCACTTCCAAAACCTGAGCACATGACTATTACTCTTGACACCACTTGGGCGAGATTTTCATAGCCCTCAACCTGAGCTTCAAGAAGATCTTCTACAACATTTTGTCGACTCCGGAGCTGGACATTGGAGAGTAAGGTGGAAATCCTCCTAGAGCGCAACATACCCAATCCAACTTACCGGCGAACTTCTTTGATCAATTCCATGTTTGTGGGGAGTAACTTTTGAGTTCAACCTAACTAGTTCAATGGGTAAGTCACGCGGTAGGAGGGATGAGCCTACAAATGGATGAGTTTGGGGTGAGGCATGATGCTATGTATGGGAATATGAGGACTTGGGAAGCTAGGCTTGCTTTCATTGAGCGAGAGGTGAGAGAAGAGTTCACAGTTACAGATATGAGGGCTAAGGTGCAAGAAAAATCCTTGGAGCAATTGTTGGAGAGGATGCATGCATTCAATCTAAAGGGCTCCTGCAACCTCATTACAAATCAAATACCAGAGCCTAGGTAGTAGTTAGGGACTTTGAAATTTCTAGCGAAATTTCTTTGTTTTCTTATTTTCCATGTAGGACGAAGCTCACTTTTGGGGAATTTCTTGCCACAAAAAAAATTGAAAAATGAAAAAATATCCCGCTAAGTCAAAAATCCGAAAGGTTGACTTAGGCAAAATTGGGAGGCCCAGATTGGTTGAAACCCCAGAAGGGTAACCTATGCTAAAATGAGAGGCCAATGGTGTGGAAAAGGTTAGGATGAGCTTGAAAAAGGAAAAAAAAGTGTGAAGTTAGGATGAAAACCCGAGAGGGCTCATAAACAAAATGAGAGAAATTGAAATACTTTATGCTTCTCTTTGATTGTCTATTTGTTAGCTTCTTGTGTAAAGTAAGTTAGCGTTACATTGTATGTATACCTCACTCTTTTTATGGTTTGTTGGTTGTTTAGATTACCTTAGGTTCGGGATGTGAGAGTGTGAGAGATTCTATGTCTTGGGAGCTAGGGTAATCTAGGAATAAAATTTTAAGTGTTTTAGGAAAACTTTGTATGCTAGTTTACGCTTAGATCTTTTCTTATTCTTGTTTACTCGAGCATGAGTAAAGGTTTAAGTGTGGGGGATTTGATGAGACGTAAAATGCATGTATTTCTGAAGGCATTTAGCATCTCTTTTTTTGTGTTTCTTGTGGGTAGGTTGCTAGGTTTAGATGGGTTTACATCATAAGGGGTTTAGATGACAATTTTTTGGTTTTCTTATCTAAATCCTTCATTTTGTAACCTATATTACAAGAGTCTAGATATTGTTTTGTGAGTATAATTGTAGATTGGTTGTAAGTACTTCGGAGCAGGATAATGGAAACCAATTGAAAAATTGGTAGAAGATTGACGGCCATGAGTCAAAACCTGGTAGAAGGTAGAAGGGTTGATGAAAGAAGACAACTTTGGAAGTATCAAAGAAACGGCACGGGCTGTGTAAAATGGCACGACCCGGGCTAGAGTCCGTGCCACAAGAGATATGGCCCAGGACAGGCTGTGCAAACTTGAATGGCTCGTCCACAAAGATCTGGAGGAATTTAACACTCAGACGACGGGATGTTCAAATATGCACGTTCTGTACTCTCAAAAGACTGAAGTTGAAGACCCAAACGACATGTTGTGCAAACTTGCACAGACCGTCTGCTCAGTTCGTGATTTTCGGGCATCCAGACAATGTCTCATCAATCTTGCATGGGACTTGCTGGTCGTGCCTTGTAAAATGGCACGGCCCGTACCAGCGTGACACTAGGAATTCCAACTAAGGGTTCTATTCTCCTCATAGTGCTCCTATCTCAACAAATAGCAAGAATCGGGAGGATGATCGCAATGACATATCCTACACAATCCATCATGTTGAGCTTTCTTCTCCTCATGAGGTTTCCTCAAGAAGAATCTTCCATTTATTTTTAAAAAAAATAAAATGTGGAATCTTAGTGCAAGGATTCTCAGTGGGAGCAATCACTACCCCAAAACAAAATCAAACAAAAACCAAGGAAACTCACAAATTTTGGAATCATAGTGCAAGGATTCTTAGTTGACACTAGGAAATTAAGAAATACCTACTCAAAATAACATCACACATACAAAATGATCACCCTGAATTTACACAAAACACACAAAAAATCACACGAAAGCACTACTCTACCAACTAAGCTAGCTATTAAACAAACACACTCTAAATCCCCGGCTTTGCCACCAAAATTTTGTTGGACCTGCAGGCATCATTAAATACCCCGGTATAGTAGCAATCTAATATAATATTTTTAATTGGTTCTCCTTAATCACTTCTAACTAATAGAAAGTACATAGCGGTAAGTTAGAGTGTTATCCACAGATACTTAGGGGTTCAAAAGATAGTTTTGCAAAATTCACACACTGGCGTCATCCCAGATGTTTGTTAGGAGTAGAAAACTTGGGGGGGGGGTGTTGAAAATATTAATTTACTAATTACGAGCATAAATTATTACAATGGATTAAAGATAGTATAAACGGGCATTGGAGGCATTTGCATCACATGATTAACTACAAGATTATAGATTCATATTCTCGCATAAGACATATAATTATATTAAATTGCTATATCACACGATGGAGAGATGATTACCCGGGAACTCTCGCGATCTATCGTACCATGTCGGTTCTGCCCCCTCCTCAACATCTCACCTCCTCTATTTATAGCTAGAGGTTTATTTTTACTACCACCTCTAGCCCTAACTCCCGGGGTTAATAAACCCGTGAATGCACACAGTTAATTAAATCCAAGAGTAGCATGGATCATCGGGACCTACACCGTGAATATCGATCGTAAACCCATCTTGTGCCACTTAGGACATTAGTACCTCATGATTAATTAAAGGGCATTCCCCCACATAGTTGCTACAAACTCAGGATATCACCTTCGAGCATTATCCTACGATCCTAATCGAGTCAATAACATCACCCAATCCATTTTCCGGATGACCCTCCTCATCGTCCGCAAAATAACCAACACGAGACTACTTCAATTAGGATTGATCATGCTGACCCGCGGGTTAGTGGGAGTCAGATGTCCTAGCCCAAATTGATCTAAAATTTTGGGTCAAATGGGTCGGAACAGGTCAGAAAAAAATTCTCATAGTTTTGGAGCGAGTCGTTTCAGGTCGGACTAGGCCACAAATGACCAAAACCGACCTAAATCATACAAATAGAAAATAGTAAAAATCTGATAATTTAATCAAATAATTTGATTTTTTAATTTACTAATATTTTACTGATAAATAAATTACAATATATTTTGATATAATTTTAAAAATAATATATTTTATTTAATTATATAATTATGAGTCTGTATCTTGAAAGAAGGTCTTTTCATAAATTATGGAAAAGACTGTAGTTTTTTTTTGCAAATTAAAAGAAATCAAAATAAAATTTGCAGGTTGCATCGGGTCATAAACTCATAATTACTGCACGTTGCATAATAAAATTTTAATGTTTCAACTAAAATCTTTTACTTTTCTATTATTCTAATTAAACCTTGTCTTTCCATAATCCTATGAAAATATAGTCTTTCCCAAGAATTTGCCTAACATTATTCACTTAAAAAAGAAAAAAATATAATTATTTTCGTTAGAATACTTTTAATATTTATTTTAATTTTTTTAAATTTCTAAAATTTATTTATATTCTTATTTTATTAATTACGAATATATTTTTATATTTTGATAAATATATTGTTTTATACTTAATAGTATATTTATACAAAATATATTTTTCTTTATATATGAGTATATATTTTCATATAAATATAATTATTTATTTTTATTTACTAATAATTTTAAAATAAATATATTTTGATTTTTGTTAGTAAATAAAATATAAGGAAAAGTGTGTTTTTAACACTATTATTTTGCAAAAGTGCCAATATAACTCTGTAAAATTTGAAAGTGTGAAACTAATTCTAATTTATTGATGAAAGGGCAACTATAACCCTTACTTATAGACGAATTGTGCTGTTACACCCAAAGTTATCATTTCCGGCATTGACCCTTAAAATCCTTCGTTGACCATGATGGAAATGGCCAAAATACCCCTAATTATTTTTCTAATTTTTAGACGATTTTACCCTCCTCACTGTTAAAATTTTAAAAGAATTTTGGGTTATATCATTACTTAATTTTGATTTCTAATATTATATCAGCGCTTAGTTTTTATTTCAAACGTTTTGTTAGCACTTAATTTTGATTTCAAAAATTATATCAGAACTTTTAAAAAGAAAATTAAATCGAGAAAACATAAAATATCGTAGGTGACAAGAAAATCCCAACCAAATATTTGATGCAGTAATAAAAATAATATCAGCCGAACATTTTGCTAAACAAATCATCATATCCCGCAGAAGTTATCCCAGCAACAATAGCTAAAAATTCGCAGTACAAATTATCCAATTGTTAAGAAAAGAAACGAGAATTGGGGCAGTGAGGTAGGTAACTGGTCTATATAAGCCAGGTTGATGTGGAGCAAACTCTCATACATCATGCTAGTGTGGAGCTCTAATATACCTTGACGGTCTATCAAGTGAGACGGTCTATCAAGTGAGACGCTCTCTCCACTCTCCCTCCGTGAGCCAATCATGTGGAAATTATTTCCATCTTGTAATAGTTAGATTTTCCTCATTTTAGTTATGGTTTTTCAATAGTTTATTAGTGCATCAATTGTAATAGAATATAGACTAGAACCATTACTACTTTATCACCAAATTTGTAAACTATTTCTACATCTTAATGAGAATGACCCTACTATTTGTTTTTTTATAAAAAAAACAGGAGTAGATCGAGTAGGAGTCAAAGCAGAAGATGTGCACCCTACTGTCGGAGCTGCCGACGTTGAATATGAAGCGTCGGAAAGGACGGGTGTTTGAGAGTCCCATATTGGTGATTGATAAAATATTTGTTTAGTATATAAGATCATGAGTCACCTCTAAATAATACCAATTGATTTTTGGGTTGTTTACATTTATAACCTTGACTTTAGGTTGAAATGACAATATAACCCCGCAATCAAACAAAGTGCCAATTTGACTTTAACAAATTATAGTATGTGCCGATCTAACCCTAAATTTAAAAATATTTATGCCGATATACCCAAAGTCCATATTACCGGCGTTGACCCTCTCAATTCTGGCAATGATGAAATAGTGAAATGACTAAAATACCCTCGATCTAGAAGCTGAAAACTTTATCCCCATAATATCCTGCCACCACCTCCGCCACCATCTCCACCACCTTCTTCGCATCGCCGCCGCCGGTACCTCCACCACCAGGTCATCGCCACCTCCGCTACCCCTTCTCGGCCCCGGTAAGAGGCGACCCACATTTCCGTGAGCAAAGACAACGTTGCAGTGACAAGAATATGTGAAATCCCTACACCAATTACAATTCCTCCATCCTCAAACGCGTTCGCCCGAACTGTTGGCTACGGGCTGGTTTTCGATATCACTGGTGGCTGAATCTCCCCTGTCAAAAGCCCTCCTCGCCATCCCCCACTCGCCACATAGCCATCGCCCTCCTCCTCCCTCTCTCCTTGCCTCCCCTCACCCCCATCACTGCAAACCCTAGATCAACCTCACCGCTGCATACTAACCCTAGCCCCACCGCCGCAAACCCAAAATTAGCCTCACCGAAAACCCTAGCTTAGCCTCAATGTCGGTATTGGGAGGTGTTTCCACACAAGAAAAAACAAGCGCAAACCCCTACTGTGCTGCAAATCCGGATAGGATTGGGCTCGAGTGGCGCGTGAGCGGAGGTGTAGAGTTTGTAGGGGTGAAATCGGGAAGAAGAAAATCGGTGAAATCAACGACGGTGGCGGGTGAAATCGGGAGGAAGAAAAGGAAAGGGGTGGAATCGAGAGGACAAAGAAGAAAAGAAAACATTGAGGGGTAACGACAATTCAGTCATTTCAGGTTTTTGTATTTTTCTTTTTTATATTAAGGGAAAAATGGTATTTTCCAAAAAAATCAAGCAGTAAACTGGTTGACTAAAAATTCAACGTGATCAAAGATTATTTTGGCACCTTTTGAGATTGTATGGTTATATTTGCACTTTCAACCTAAAGTCAGAGTCATTTTAACACTTTACTCTCAGTTTTGTGATAAGCCCATGAATTTTACATGGTATCAGAGCCTAAGGTTGACCTGATCGGCCCACTGGATGTATATTCCCACTGATAGGCTCGTTAACCCTATTTGTCCACGTTTGCATAATGAATAATACCATTGCACATGAGGGAGCATTTTGAGAGTTTGACATTAGTGGTTGACAATGTGTTTAGTATATAAGATCATGGGTCACCGTTACATAATATCAATTGGTTTTATGATAGAACCCCATGAATCTTACAACGAGGGTGTCAGAGAACTTGCAGGAGAGGGGGGAGCGTGCGGCGGAGGGCATGACAAAGAGTATGAAAGCGATAAGGATTATGGGGAGGGAGATGACAAGGAGGAGACCTCGGTACTTGATGATCTTGTCCAACATTGGCACCTCCTATTACCTCGGCTGTTTTGTCTTCTACATTGCCACCTCAGCCCCATCTAGCAGTAGATCTGCAACCGATAGTGAGCGATATAGGATCTAACTGTTACCAGTCGTGGTACGGACTCCAGCTCTGATCGATTTCAACAAAATCCAAATCCTCTCAATCACCTAAAACTCACTCTCTAGACCTAAAACACCAATCTTCCACATTAAATTTTTTATTATTAACCACCACCTTCATGCTAGTTGTATTAGAACATCCGGTGAAGTAATGCCAAACTGAATCCCAACAAATTCAACCGCGTTGAACCCCCCATCTAGGTTAAATCTCTGATGGTTTCAACGGCCGTCTTGAGATCAGAGCTTGAAAATCCGACAAACATAGTCCCGTTCCCAACCTCGGTCAAAAACGTAGAACCGTTAGCGAGCACGTCGCCGAAAGCTGAAATCAACATCTCACGGTAGTGGAAACCCACTGTGACCCACCATGCTTTGAGCATTGAGAGTATCGACTCGAACAGGTACATGAAAGAGAGAAAAAGAATGAATAAAAAGGAAAAATAAAGAAATTATTTAGTTATTAAACAAGGGTAATCTCATCCTTTTCAATTTTTTAAATTTTGAATATTTAATTAGAGGAGTATAATATTCTTTTTGCTAATTTTTGGCCAAATTAGCCATTGACAAAATAGTTAAACTAGTCCAGGATTTGAAACTTTCAAATTTTACAGGATTATTTTGGCAAGTAAAATAAAAGGTTATAAACACACTATTCCCTAAAATATAATATTATTAATAATTAGAGGAGGTCTCTGGACAGGTGACATATCCTTAAATTATGTACAGTCCATTGTATTTCACTTATATACTACATTTGTTAAATTACATAATAAATTTAAAAATTTTAAAATGTACTTTTTATATTATGTTTTTAACAATATATTTCCACATTTAAATACACATTATTACTTGTTTTAATTCTAAAAAATTAATATTTAATTTTTCTCAAAATTTGCAATTTTTAAGGTTAACTATAAGGGGGTATATTCATAAATGAATAGGCCACCATTTCTGAGACTTTCCCTAATAACTATGCTCATTTATTTTAAATCGTGATTCGCACAAGTGTTAATATAATTTTTCATATTATTCAAGAATGTTAAACTTTGTTACAGAGTAAATTAATGTAGACTAAGTTGCATTAAACTAATTTTCTTGTGATTTTTTTAAAGGCGAATTCTTTTCAAGAAAATTGGGCAAAACTTATGGGTCAATTTGAGTCGATTTTGGTCGGAATCTGACCCGACCATACCCGACCCAACCCAAATAGGACACTAATCCGACTGACCTAAATGGGTCGGGTCAAAATGGGTCGGGTAGGGTCGGTTGATTTGAACACCCTTGACTTTTATTACTATCCTGGTCACATGTATCTTCAAGAACCTCATGGTTAACACTCTACAACCTCATGGTTTATTACTATCCTAGGTAATACTCACCGATTCATTCCCGATCCTAGTACTAAACTAGGTGTAAATTCTAATCTAATTCATCTTAAACTCATAACAATAAGTATAAGAATAAATTAATCATGATATTTATAGCAAATGAAATAGACATGAATCCAGAGTCTCACAAATCATAAAGTTAATACATGCTTACAAATGCTCCTAAGTCATAAATCTAAGCTAAATAATGAAACCCTATAACAAATCTATAAAAATCCTTGGAAAAGATGTAAAAACTAAGAAAAAATGAAAAATAACTAAGGTTTTGGAGGTCGAAGTCGGGCTCAAGGTGAAAGGGGGATTAAGGAGACTTTTCATAGGTGGAAGAGAGAGAAAAGGGGGGAAAAGACAAAAAACTGTTTAAATGGTGCAGGACAATGAACATGTAATATTTGCACAGTCTGTGCCATTTAAACATGGAATTTTATGGTTCACGGAAAACGGACCACGAAAAATTGCACAGTCCATGCTATTCAAACACATGGTTATATGCCCAGGTAGCAAACCGTGTGTTTTTGCATGGACTGTTCTTAAGTTTCAGCTCCAACTTGTTTTCGTGGCTACGGGTAAACCACTGATCCGTTTTGGGAGTTCTTGTAGTTGATTTTATATTATTCACAGAGAAAAATATAGTGATGCTATTTACGGATACCAGTTCATCTTGTACAATTCTGAGAACTTTTCTTCAAAGCTCAAATCAACTCTCCACCTGCTACTTTGCTTTCCTTCTTCACTCTATCTTCTACACTTTGTGAGTAGCATCCCTTCTTCTACCATTCATGAAAATGGCCCTCTTCAATCTTCTACCATCCTTGTGAATAGCCTTCTCCATGATGGTCTCTAAATAATCTCACAAAACAAGTAGAAATTGACCAAATCATAGAGGTATGCAAGTTAGACACTAAATGCTTCACACGCGCCGCCATATCCAAACTCCATGCATCGTTGTCTGTGCCATCAAGCGCCGCCGCCGATTCTCCTAATCCATGTGTCGCTTGGTTTTTTTCTATTGTTTTTCCTGACTTTTTCCATGCACAAAAGTTAGATCATTTATCCACTGTCATTCACAAGTTTACTGTGTGTTTGGTGTGATATGATTTTTCTTTTGTGTGTGAATCAATTACTGTTTGTTCCTCATGATGTCCCTATCGCTTCATTCATTGATTAGTTGCATCACCATTAAGCTCGATGGTTCCAGTTACTCTCACTGGCATACTCAAGTTACTTCTGTTTTACATAAGGCCAATTTAATTGGTTTTGTTGATGGATCTACGCCATGTCCAGCTCTACCAACTGGTTTAGCCTCCTAGGGATCCCTCGACAATAATTCTGATGTCCCTTCTCCAAAGCTTCCGAAGAGGCTTAAAATGCTTAGATTCAATCAAATCAGCTGATTCAAGCATTGCTTTTTTCATCCCCTACTCCATCTGCAATGTCAATAGTCGATGGTATGGTGACTACTGCTCAGGTATGGTATGCTTTCACTGCTAAATATCATAATTGTTCTCGTGGTCATCTCTTCATTTGTGTGATCACCAGTATGGCATTCATCAAGATGATCAATCTATTAAGGAATATTACTCTCGCTTCAAGGACATTCTTGATATATTGCGTGTTATGGGTCACACTCTTAACAATGAGGATATTGTTCTGTTATTTTGTCGTGGATTGAATGAAAAGTTCACTCAGTTTTCATCAACTCAGATGATCATTAATCCTCCATCGAAGTTGTTTACTATTGTGGCTGATGTTGAAACTTTAGAGTATTTTCTCAAAGCTCGATCGATTTCTGCTTCTGGACCACTACCCACTTCTTTGTATACCTCTCAGCAAGCGTTCGGACAGCCAGCCCACATCAAAGGAGGCTACAAAAACTGGCGTGGCAGAGGCGGCCAAGACAGTGGTTGTGGAAGAAGCGTCAGTCGATCCTCGGCTCACGTCGACGCCGGTTAAACATCCTTAGGTGGTTGTGGAGGTGGTACTTATTTGTGCCAATGTCGTCATTTTCCCAGTCATTTTTTTGAATACTACTACAAGCTCTCTCATGTATCTCGCGATTACACTGCCAATTCTGCAGATACAGTTCAGCCACAACACTTTCAGCAATATAATGCTACTGCTTATTGGTACATGGACTATGGAGCTACCAATCAGATGACTGCTTCTGCATCCAACCTGAATAGTATCGCTCCTTATAACGGTAAATATCGTATTTATTTTGGCAATGGTTCTTCTTTGCATATTTCCCACACTAGCAATTACTTTATCTGATGTCTTGGTTGTTCCCAATATTACCAATAATTTATTATCTATCGCCAAGTTAACCCATGATCTAAATGCTTTTGTTTGTTTTGATGACAATTCTTCCAGAACAAGGTTATCAAGGAGCTTGTGGGCCGAGGACACAATGAGAGCGGTCTCTACCTTTTAGATTATTGTGGTGATGCTTTAGTTTCTTTTGTTACTTCAAATAATACCAATGCCTCATTTGAGCCATGGCATAGTCGTTTAAGACATGTTCCTTTTCTGTTATTTCATTTTTAAGTTGAACTTGTAGTTTGATAGTTACTAGTTTGCTGCCTAAACCTCATTTGTGTTCTTCTTCTGAGATGGCTAAAAGCAAGCATCTTTCATTTAATGATAATTTAAAATGCGCACCACACATACTTGATTTAGTTCACTATGATCTTTAGGGACCTTCACCTATTGTCTCTCGCACCGGGTACCTTTGTTATGCTTTTTTTATGATTTCTCTCGATTTACATGGTTATATCCTCTACGACAAAAGCCTGATTTTGTAGAGAATTATATGAATTTTGAGGCTCTTATTGAGATCCAGTTTTCTACCACCATTAATGTATTTCAGAGTGATGGTGGAACCGAGTTTATGATTCATCGCATGCGATCTATTTTTGCATCTAAGAGAATTCATCATCAATTTTCTTGTCCTTATACTCCAGAGAAAAATGGTCGCGAAGAGAGGAAGCATCGTCATATTACTGAGACAGGTCCGTCGATGCTTTTTCATTCTGGCCTTCATCATTATCTTTTGTATGATACATTTTCGACAGCGGTCCACATCATCAATACAATGTCTACTCCAGTTTTATATGGTCAGTCTCCTCAGTCTACTATTTTTGTTACTTCTCCTGACTACTCAAATTTCATCCATTTGGTTGTCGAGTTTTTCCGTATTTAAGGCCTTATGTTGTGCATACACTACCTCCTCGGAGTATATCCTGTATATTTTTGGGTTACAGTTCACAGTACAAGGGTCATCACTGTTTTGATCCTCTTACTAAGAAGGAATACATCACTTACCATGCTCGGTTTGATGAGATTTTGTTTCCAGCCTCCCGTAATAGTACTGTCTCTGATCCTCCTTCACTTGATGTTTCAGCTTTTTTTGGAACCTTCTTCAGTGGCTTCGGAGGTGTTTGAGCCATCTTCTCCAGCCGAATCGCCCATTATTTTGTAAAATTCTGATTTGCAGTTTGTCTGAAAATTGTGTTTGTTTGTTAAATGGTGACCAGTGGTCCTCACCACCAGTAAATGCACCCCACACACCCAGCCCTTCGCCAGCACGTGCTGCCCATGCACCGTAAACAGTGGCTCGCCTGTTGCCCTCGACGCCAGCTTCTCTAGCTCGGTCATAGTCTTGCCTCCCGTGCCCGCTTCATTTTTCATGCTCGCCTCAGGATCTACGTCATCTCCAGCGTTCTTATTTGCTAAAACCAATCCTCGCAGTTATCACTTAGCTGTTAAAGATCCTGAATGGGTTGCTTCCATGGATTAAGAGATGAATGCATTTTGCATTCAATGGGATTTAGTCCCTCGTTCATCCAATGAAAATGTTATTGGTTCCAAATGGTTTTATCGTTTAAAGTATAAGGCTGATGGCTCTCTAGACCAGCATAAAGCGAGGTTAGTTGCTCAGGGTTTTTCGCAATTACCTGGTTTTGATTATGATCATACATTTAGTCCTGCGGTGAAGGCGCCCACTGTTCGTACTATTTTATCTCTGCCTGTTACTCATAATTGGCCTTTACGACAACTGTTTTTAAGAATGCATTTTTAAATAACGTTATTGACTCACCGATTTATATGGTGCAACTTATTGGATACAAAGAGCCGATGCGTCCTGATTTTATTTATCGTCTACGCAGGGCCATTTATGGTTTGAAGCACGCTCCTAGTGCTTGGTTTCAATGTTTTAGCTCTTTTTTTATTGGCCTGGATTTTGTATGCAGTTCCTCCGATACATCTTTGTTTGTATTTTCACAGGGTGCCTCTTTGCTCTACTTGTTGGTTTGTGTTGATGACATTATTCTTACTAGGAAGTTTATTGATCGGGTTATCAGAAATTCAAGATTATCGATCTCTACACTCTGTAGTATTTTTTTGTGTTTAGAGGTTGTTCGTACTTCCGAACGCTTATTCCTTGTTCAGGCTAAATACGCCAAGAATATTTTATTGCGTGCTGGAATGAGGATTCAACGCCCATTGTCATTCCTTTTGTGGCTTTTTCATAGCTTGTTAGCTTTTCTGGTAAGCCATTTAGAAATCCCTTACTTTATCTGGCTTTGGTTGGTGCACTTCAGTATCTGTCGATTACACCTCTCGATTTGTTATATACCGATGACCATTTCCAAGCTGTTACTCGAATTTTGCGCCATATGCATGGTACTTTTCACTATGGTCTTCAGTTTCGAGCAAATTTGTTCGCTTTACTAGTTCTAGGTTATTCTAATACTGATTGGGCTTGTTGAATTGAGTTTCGTAGGTCTACATATGGTTATGCCATTTTACTTGGCGGCAACCTAGTTTCTTGGAGTGCCAAAAAGTAACCTATAGTTTCACATTCTATTTTGGAATCAAAATACTTTACTGTGGCAGACACTGTCGTAGAACTAGCTTGTTGATGAATATTTTTTGGGATTTACGTGTATCGACTTGTGCGCCTCCTGTTTTGCTGTGTGATAATAATACTGCTCTCTTTCTTGTTCAGAATCCAGTTTCGCATAAGAGATCCAAGCACATTGATATTGATTATCATTTCGTGCGTGAGATGGTGTCTTCTGGCAAGCTCAAGGTTGCTCATGTTTCAATAAACCTGGACCTTGCCGACATCTTTACAAAGGGGTTACCTCGTTCTCAGTTTGAGTTCTTTCGTTTCAAACTTTGCATTGCGACCAGTTCTACGCTTCGTTGGAGGGGGGTAATAGAGATATAATTGATTTGGAATCAAGATAAAAAAATGATTACCCTTTCTGATTGATTTTGCATATATCATGTTCTCTATTTGCTTAGAAACTCTTTGTACTGACTATATATATATATATGAATACACGTAGTCACAATTACTTGTGACTTTTACATTCTATCACAAATCATAACCAGGAGCAAATAATTTGACTACTACTCAGGGTTGGTCCAATATAGTTTAACGCCATAAGCGATAAAAATATTTTGGGCCCCGCACAAAGGTTTTTTTTAAAAAAGGGCTCTTATAAAATTTAAATTAAAAATTAAATGGTTAACCAAAAAAAATTGATATTAAACTGAGTCAAACATAAATTAAAATGATAAATTAAATATAAAATTAATACATATAGAGAGATTTTTCGAAAAATAAGCCCTTATAAATTTTAAGCCCTCTGCGGTCACATTGCCCACACTACGTTGGTCCGGCTATGCATGCTACTATTAACTACATGCAACCCGCATGCACAAAGAAAGAGTAATTGGAACTCTAGAAGGTAGACAGAGTAGAGTGCTTTCTTTTTGGGGGGTGTTTTGCCCCCTACCAGGATGCTGAACAGGGTAGAGATGGGGATGGATGCAAAGGGGGAGGGCGCATTATGGAAATGCGCACTTAGTTTTTATTTTTTTACTGAAAATTGGAGATGGCGCATTATGGTAATACACCTTTTAGTTTAATTTTTTTTAAAAAAAATTCTGACAGTTTGTTTAATTAGTAAATTGGAAATTAAATAAAAATGGAGAAATGCGCCCTCTAGGTTTAATTTTTTTAAAAAAAATTCTGATGGTTTGTTTTGTGGGAAATTGGAAATTAAATAATAATAGAGAGGGTGTCACACGTGGATTACACGCACCACACGTGGATTACACGCGTCACACCTATCCGTGTAGCCACACGTGGATTACACGCACCATACGTGGATTACACGCACCACACTTACCTGTGTAGCCACACGTGGATTACACGCACCACACGTGGATTTTGCGTCACACGTGGATTACACGCGTCACACGGGTAGGTGTTTGGCTCGTGTAACCCACATGCGGCGCGTGTAATCCACGTGTGACTACACAGGTAGGTGTGATGCGTGTAATCCGCACAAAAATATCCGCGCGTGTAATCCACGTGTGATTACAGTGTGACGCATGTAATCCACGCGTGGCACGCGTGTAATCCGCGCAAAAACATCCGTGCGCGTAATCCACGTGTGCTACATAGGTAGGTGTGATGCGTGTAATCCACGCGTGGCGCGTGTCGCCTGTAGTCCACACGTGTCGCGTGTAATCCACGCATTGCAGTGCAAAGAAAATGAAAATTTTTGATGTTTTGTTACACGAAACTTTAATTGTTGATGTTTTAAAATTATTTACATATGATATTAAATTTTTATCTTCAATTTATTTAAGTTAAAGTATAATATTACTACTTAATTGATTA